>VOPJ01000860.1:0-65441 GCA_014673585.1 Semibalanus balanoides
TCAATTTATGAAAATGTTTGGGGGACTAAATGCTAACTTTATGAATTTCAACTCCATTCTTAGTTTAAATCGACAGACGAGACCAAAATATATTGTAAGTTCATCACATTCTGCTATACAACTTTTCTACTGAAAGTTATTTCAAATTAAATTTGATAAGCGTTCCACACTATTAACGACCGGTACTTGCCAAGAGCTTTCGGTCCTCATCAAACTGCGGGCTTTCCTTTTTTTCTTCTTTTTTCACGCAATGGAGCAAAAAATACATTTTGTGGCTGCTTGTTTCGATTATATGCCCGTCGATCCTTTACAGTTAACAGCCATTGAATACAAGTAACACAATTAGCAGTTAACGTATGCAAATAACGGCGGCCTAGTTTAAAACTTGCTGAGTAAATTGCTTCATAAATTTTCAACATACGGAGTTTTGTATAGTTTTGTCTCTGGCTGTATATAACACTACAGGGGCGGATCCAGGGGGCCCACAGGGCCACCCCCTCCCCCCCAGAACGCCAGAAGGGCACCCCACGGGCTGTCCGACGCCGGGCGCCGCCAGGCGCCCGGCGTCGCCTGGGCGGTAGTTTTGTAGTTTTGTAGTTTTGGCCGGAGTCGGAGTCGGAGTCGGAGTCGGTAAAATTTTGACCGACTCCGACTCCGGCTGGCAGGTGTTGGCACGTATGGGCATCGTACTTTCAGAAGTATTTTAATGGATCACCAATGGCGATGTCTTAACATAATACTAGTCTGGGAATTCTTCACTAAGTTTATTTTCCCATACCATGAATTTTACTAATAATGTGTGTATTCAGTATTACCATGGACGTAATAGAGACAACTCCTATACTTAGGGAATGTCTTCGGGCGCAGTTAAAAAATGCCACTCCAAGGAATTTTGCTGACGATCATAAGAAATCGGTAGATCAGTAAACCAATCCGGCTTACAAGAATTTTAAGCTTGTCAAGCGAGTTAAGTACATTTCCCTCTCTTTTGTTAAAATAAATATTAAACCTTTTCCCACAAAAATGAAAGTATTACTTGAAGTCGGACAAACAAACGCTTACTATATCGTACTTATTTTCAAGTAAAGTTGTTCAAGGGAAATACTCATTTCCCACAAAATGGAGTTATCATTTTGAACGACAGACGAACCCTAAATATATTGTTAAATCGTCACATTTCTGCATACTAACTTCCCTTTCGAAAATGCAATTTAAAGTTAATAAGCGTTCCACCCTTTACTACGACGGTTACTTGCAAGTGCTTGCAAATACTTTTGGTCCTTATCATTTTTTTAATGAAATTAATTGAAAATGTATTTTGTGCTCTACTTCTTGTGAGTATTTGTCCGTAGATCCCCTATATCTAATAACCATTGCTTGAACAGGTAACCAAATTAGCAGAGAAACGATGCATTTTTGGTGGTCTTTTTTAGTAGTAGCGACCCTCAATTAAAAATAAATATATATATATAAATATATATAAATTTATTTTGAACATAAGTAATTTTAATAGTGTTGTTTCTGGTTGTTTATAACACTAAGCTTTACGCAATAATGAAAGATAGTCATTTCCCCCCAACAAAATAACCAACAATAAAACAACGGGAAATTACATCAGAAGCTCATCGAGCATATTGACAACGACCCACTCATCTTAATTTAGCTTGTCAGCCGATATATAACAACATATAACAACAATTGCATAGTGTGGAGTTTGAAAAACATTTAGTGGCGCTCTTCAGAATAGTTGATGGAAAACACTGGTCATGAGTTTCAAATTAATAAACTGTTACTTGTTTTAATTGTAAAAATACATCCTATGTAAGGACATTATTTTATTTAGTATTAAAGTCAAAATTAAATATTGTTATACCACAACGGAAGCTAAAAATTGTTGCTAACAAAAATAAAAGAGTAATTATTTCACTTTTAAGCGTTCCACATTTTTACCGACCGGTACTTGGCAAGTACCTACTTTCGGTCCTCATCAAACTGCGGGCTTTTACCGTAATGCTACTACGCAATGGAGTTGAAAATATATTTTGCGTTCTGCTTGTTTCGATTATATGCCCGTCGATCCTCTACAGAAGACAGAAGAATGCCATTAAAGCGTGAAACTTACATTTCATACTCATTTGCATACATGTATCGTCATCTTTCCGCATAAAAATGGTGTTGCAAGACATCAATAAAATGCTCTTACTCCCAAATAACCTACGTATTTTTTTATGAAAAGGTGAGGAATTTATAGACCATTGCGTATATACGATTTGGGGACGATATCTACAACCGAGTTCAAGATAATATCCAAGAAAGCCAAATTTGGGATTGGCGTTAAGATCAGCTAATCCAGCGGCGCTTGGTCGTGTGATAGGTCGGAGTCGGATCTCGGAGTCGGAGTCTGAGTCGACTCACTGGAGGGTCGGAGTCGGAGTCGGAGTCGGAGTCACTTGACAACCGACCGACTCCGCAGCCCTGGTTTTGAATGACGACATCCAGATCTCTGGGCTTCTATTGGTTGTGAATGATGTCACCGAAACCGCTGGCTGACCCAATTGTAATGCAGTTCTAACAGCTATATTCGCTCGAAAATTATTGTTGTCTATGGACATTATTTGACGTGGACCAAGCCATGCTATCAGGGGTGTAGTTTCCTCCCATAATGCATGCCTAACACAGACACATGGTAACCACATGCACATGGTAACCATCAGGGCTAACCCACCAGTCCCACCAGGGACGGATACATAACTTTTCGAAGAGGGGAGCAGCAGGGCATAGGGGTGCATTTTTGGGGGAACAGGGACGCATTTTTCGGGGAATTGGGGCGTATTTTTTTTTCGGAAACTGGGGTGCATTTTTTCCGAGAAATTGGGGCGCCGTATCTTCAAGCATGAGGGCTGGACCTAGGATTTTTCCGATAAGGCTGCATTTTTGCCTTCATGGGCTTACGTGGGCGCTAAATGTTAAAGGGACTGTCCCACCTTAACATTATATTTGAGTTGAGATAGCCATTTTCCGTGCTAGGCATTTAAATTAAGTATAGTATATGTTAAAACAACCACCGAGGTCGAATCACAAAGAAATTTGAGTTTGGTTTTGACATCTGTAACATCCCCAGCCCCCAGTGTATTTGAACGGGGACCCTGAGCCGATGACGTCATCACTCTTTACTAGATGTTGATGATAGTCGACTTGCTTTACATTTGGCCATACATTAGCTGTATATATGGCAGCGTGAAGAGTTTCTCTATTCCCGAATTCCTTCATATGACGTCATCAGCCCTAATATTAAAGCTTCACTTTTTATGACATTGAGCTCTGTTTGTGAGAAACAAATGTCATAATCATGTTCGGCAGCAATTACTTAATATTTACACCACATGCAGCGGACATTTGAGAACTTTTGAGAAGGTGGGACAGTCCCTTTAGTTAATGTTAAAAATATATATATATATATGCTTACTCATTAGAAGTATGCATTTTCTTAAAAAATATAAATTTATTTAAACAAATTATAATGAGTTATTTTGAAGGCACTCTCAAATTTAAGTATGCCGGTGTAGAGTACGGTTAAAGGGAGCGTCCCACCTTCTCAAAAGTTCTCAAATGTACGCCGCATGTGGTGTTAAATGTTAAGTAATAGCTGCCGAACACGATTATGACATTTGTTTCTCACAAACAGCGCTCAATTTCATAAAAAGTTAAGTTTTAATATTAGTGCTGATGTTGTCATATGAAGGAATTTCGGGAATAGAGAAAACCTTCACGCTGCCACATGTACGGCAAATGTATGGCCAAATGTAAAGCAAGTCGACTATCATCAACATTTAGTAAGAGTGACGACGTCATCGGCTCAGGGTCCCCGTTCAAATACACTGGGGACTGGGGTTGTTACAGATGTTAAAACCAAACTCAAATTTCTCTGTGATTCGACCTCGGTGGTTGTTTTAACTTATACTATACATAATTGCAATGCCTAGCACGGAAAATGGCTATCTCAACTCATTAATGTTAAGGTGGGAAGCAGTCCCTTTCAATAATGTATATATGTTGCCCCACGGGCTGCCGTCACTTGGGCGAATAAGTGCCAATTCACTGGCAGCGAGGAGTGATTCACTGGTCAGTGGTCACAGATAGGCATCCGTCATTAAGCCGAAGTGGGTGGAAGGGGCTAAGGGTCCGCCCTAGCAACTGTAGCTTCAGTGGAAGAGATAAGCGTTGGATTTCTGACTATCTCAGCTAGTGGCAGAACCTGGGTTCGAGTCGCTTCGGCGCTCGTATTTGCTCCTGATGGGTGGCCTGCGGGTGGTGGAGCGGTCGCATCAAGGCCAGGTGACGTCAGCGATCGGAGCGGGGGCGGACCGTGTCCAGGTAATTGTCTGGCACGTAATACTTCGTCTCTAAATTCCGGCACAAACAGGATTTAACCTGATCGCCGGGTAGGTAGAGGTCAGAGACCAGCAACACCCGCTCTGCTTAGCGCAAGGTTCTGACACGCTGCTGGAAAGCCAATCCTAAAAGCATCGGACTAAATTTATAAAAAAGGGGCCAGGACTGGCCCAGAAGGGGCGTGTCCCCATACCGACACAAACTTGATGCCATAGCGGCGTCATCATAGCACCACTTCTCCGAGGCGCCGATCCTGGCCAGCAAGAGGGGCGCAAAAGCCAATATGCAGAGGAGCGCCCGTTCACTAGCGGCAAGAGGGGGCCATTATATTCACTGGCCCGCAGTACTCGGAGGCGCATTTTTTGCGGCATAGTTCCGGAGGGGCGGCCATCCATTTCATACCAAGGGGCGCAATAATCACTGGCCATGGGCGCATCCACTAGCCCAAAGGGGCGCCAGTCACTGGCAGATGCGGCACATCAATGGCCCAAAATAGGTACATAGGGGCGCCATCACTAGCCGAAGAGGGCGCCAAGTCACTGGCAGAAGGAGCGCCATTGAGGTTCACTAGGCCAAGAGGGGGGGCATTCCACTAGCCAGAGGGGGCGCCATTCACTGGGGCCAACAAGCAGGAGGCGCAACCCAGCCAGGAGGGGCGCCACTTCACTGGGCCATAGCAGAGGGGCCATCACTGGGCCAGAAGGAGCGGCCAATCAATAGCCAAAGGGGCGCCAGCACTGGCCGAGGGGCGCAATCACTGGCCACGAGGAGCGCCATTCACTGGCCATGAGGAGCGCATTCTTCCACTAGCCAAGGGCCGCATCACTGGTTATTCAATTTTACCGAGCGGCGCCATCACTTGCACAGAAGGAGCGCCATCCAACTAGCCAGAGGGGCGCCAACACTGGCAATGAGGGCGCTAATCCATGGCGCAGAGGAGCGCCATTGTTGCACTGCCAGATGGGGCGCCAGTCAACTGGCACAGAGGGAAGGCCATCATTCAACTGGCCAGAGGAGCGCTATCACTAGCCAGACGGGGCGCATCACGCCAGGGGGCGCGTCATTAGTCGAGCGAGGGCGCTTTACTTGCCCGAAGGGGCGCCGGTATTGAAATACTGGCCGGCACGTAAGGGTCGGCCGCGCCGTACTGGCCGGAAGGGGGCCGTCACTGGCCAGAGGGCGCCGTCATAAGAGTCGGAGCGCCACACTGCCGATGTGGGGCCCGTCACGTATCTACCATGAAGGGCGGGATACTGGCTGCTGGCTTAGTGGTGAACTATCATCAGTACACATGGCATGATACTAGGGTGGCATCTGACTGTGCAGCAAAATCATAACCGTAAGCGCCATTTTAGCGCCTTCTGGCGCGGAGAACTGGTCTGCCTTACTACTGAAACCTCCTTTTCCGCGCCTGTCCGGGTGCGTGGCAGACACTACAAGGGGGGGGGTGGAGTGGGGGGGGGGGGGGGGCGGGGGCCCGCCTGGCGTGGCGGACACAGAGAGGGGCGGCCGCCCCCGCCGCCCCCCGTATCCGCCCCTGTTTCCCAAATGGTTCCCACAAGGTTTTGGAAGACGTTTCTGCATGGTTACCATATGGACACCGCCTTCTAACCTCCTCAAACCCACATGCATAGGCGTACCCAAGGGGGGCAAAAAGGGCAATTGCCCTCCCCCTGAAGGTCCGTGCGTGCCCCCTTGACCAATGGGCCCCCTTTGGATATAGGGCCCGAAGGGCCCTATTTTCTCTCTAAGAACCACGCGAAGCGTGGTCTTCAGAGTGTTTGGAGCACATCAGAGGCTCTTCAGAGGTTCTTCATATTTTTTTTTTAGGTCAGAGTACCCCCTTAGGCGGCCAGAGGGCCACCTCAGGCGGCCAGAGTGTCTTCTCAGGTGACAAGAGGGCCCCCTCAGGCGGTCAGAGTCATAGGCGTACCAGGGGGGCAAAATGGCAATTGCCCCCCTGAAGGTCTGTGCGTGCCCCCTTGACCCATATGCCCCCATTGGAATTAGGGCCCGACGGGCCCTATTTCCAATCTAAGGACCACGCTTTGCGTGGTCTTTAATGAATTCAGAACACTTCATTTTTTCCGAGGTTCTATAGGTCAGAGTGCCCCCTCAAGCGCCTCTGGGGTTTCGTGGATGCAGAGCAACCAGGCATTTGGAGCATCAAACTGGACCTCACATCTAAACACAATACATTTGCTTACTGTGCGGCCAGAGACGCAGCCAGACCTTCGACAAGGGGGGCACGGCATCCCAAGGGCAGAGGCCTCCCCTTCCCGAAAAATGGCGTGAAAATAAAAATATCCCGAATTTAGGCCACTATATTATGCAAGGCCCCAAAAAAGTCGCAAAAAGGGACGTCACCGATTTTTTTTGTAGTGAAAAAGTCGGTCCATTGGGGGGCACGTGAACTCTGTGCATTGGGGGCACGTGAACCCTGTTAGTGCCTCAGTGCACGAAATAGGGCCTGTGCACACGGTGCTCTTACACAATTTCGCCGTATTTCGCCGACCTGGCCAAATACGGCGATTTTTTTTTGTTATGTACCTGGGCCCCCTGAAAAATAATGTTTTTTTTCAAAAAAAAATGTTGAAAATATGTCCGTCTAAAAATTTAGTGGGCCAAATCCGATGTTTTTTTAGTAGGGCTACCTTGTGCCCCCAACCAAAAAATGTCCCTCCCCCTGAAACGAATCCTGGGTACGCCACTGCCCACGTGGGTTTGCCATTGCCCATGTCATGTCATTCCGATGTTCACATGTGCCCACTGCCCACCTCAGCCCACATAAGGCCCATGCCAGTTTCATAACCCTGCCCATGTGAACCAACTTTCCCATATCTCTTAGATAGTATAGCGGTGACGCCTGTCACGCGGGAGACCGGGGTTCGATTCCCCGTCTGAGAGCTTTTTTCGCCTTCGAATCACGAATTGTGAGCTACCCATGTGGTAACCACTAACCACATAGATGTGTTTTGTCAGGGGCGCAGCCAGGGGGCATTTGAGGCAAATTCCCCCGTCACGGCTCAGAGGGGCCATCTCGTGTCTGAAAAGGGCCCATCTCGGGTCTCAAAGGGGCCAATCATGGACTCGTCGGGCCCTCTGTCGGCCTGAGGGGACCTATGCCGGTCTAAAGGGGCCCTCAGTCGGCTTGAGGGGCCCTCAGTTGGCTTGAGGGGGCCCTCGGTCGACCTGAGGGGGCCCCTCAGTCGGCATGAGAGGCCCTCTGCCGGTCTGAAGGGGGTCCTCGGTCGGCTTGAGGGGCCCTCTGTCGGTCTAAGGGGTCCTCTGTCGTTCTGAGGGCCCTCTGTCAGTCTGAGGGGGCCCCTCCGTCGGTCTGAGGGGGCCCTCTGTCGGTTTGAGGGGGCCTCTGTCAAACTGATGGGGTCTTATATAGGCCTCTATTGGTTTGAGGGGTCCTTTGACGTCCTCTGTTGGTCTGGGGGCCCTCTGTTGGTCTGAGGGACCCTCTGTCGGTTTGAGAGCCCTCTGTCAATCTGATGAGTCTTAAATAAGCCTTTGTTGGTTTGAAGGGCCATATGACGTCCTGAAGGGGGCCCTCTGTCGGTCTGAGGGACCCTCTATAAGCCTGAGGGAGCCCTCGGTCGGCATGGGAGGGCCCTTGATCGGCCTGAGGTATCCTCTGTCAGTTTGAGGGGCTGGCTATTGGTCCGAGGGGGCCCTCTGTCGGCATAAGGGGCCCTCTGTAGGTCTGAGGGCCCTATGTGTCATTGAGGGGCTCTCTGGTGGCCAGAGGGTTCCCTGGCCAGCTTGAAGGCCTCTTTCTACCCGATCGGGCCCTCTGTCAGCATGAAGGGGTCCTCTGTCGGCCGAGTGACCCTCTGGTGGCCTAACTAGCCCCCTGGTGGCCTGAGGGGTCCCTCGGCCAGCTTGAGGGGCCCTTTTGATCGACCCCATGTGACCTTCTGTCGGCCTGAGGGGTGATATCAGTCGACCTGAGGGGGTGTATGTAGGCCTGAGAGGCCTTATGTCGGCATGAGGGGCTCTCTAGTAGCCCGAGGGGCTCTCTGGCCGCCTGAGTGAGCCCTCGATCAGCTTAAGGTGGCTCTTGGTCGGCCTAAGGACCCCTCAGTCGGCATGAGGGCGCCTGAAGGGGCCCTCTGACGGCCTGAGCGGAAAGGTCGGCCTGAAGGGCCCTGTTATGCTGCAAAGAACGTCTCACAGGTTTGCTTACCCAGCATGGGTCAGTAGCATGGCCAAAGGCCGCAAAGAAAGCATGAAATGCTATCGGGGGTGTATTCGATACAACGTGGTTGAAAACCCCATCCAGAATATCACGAACGCGTACAGCGTTGCAAAAACAGGAAGTCAAAATATGCAAAGTAAACAAGTTTCGATAGTGGCGCGGAACAGACAACGTATGGTCGAAAGCAAAAGAGAACATGGAGTTAAATGCTGAACAAAGGAATGCAATCGCAACACAACACCGCCCCTCTTTATTGTGGCTCGGCGCCTGACTATGGCGGCCGCCTCGCTGTGACGCTCCGATTTAAAGGCTGGATTTTCGCATTCACACGCGACGCTGGACAGTGAAAGTGTGCAAGGACGCGGCTGGAATGTTGGTGCACCGAGTGAGTGACATTTCGAGTCTCTAGTGGCATTCCTGTGGATATAACCATCGATCGTAGTGACGCTGTTTTTGCCCGCCGATGACCGTGAGCCGCTCAGGCAAAGGGTCACGCCAGCTGACCCGGAGTTCTACCGATTCCGGAGGAGGTATGGCGCCTCTCTCCACCAATCAGAGCGACAGGGCGCTGTCTACCGCTTCTGGTGTCGGCCGAGAGACCTGCTGCCGGGTCGCGGCGAGCGGCTGCTGCCGCTGCGGCCGGCCTGGATTGACATGGGCGGCATCAGGCCCTGGTCGAAGGGGGCGGCNCGGAGCGCGTGGTCACCTCCCGTAGTTTCCGCCCGGCTCTGGGGAACTCCCGTAGTTTCCGCCCGGCTCTGGGGATTGTGGCTCGGCGCCTGACTATGGCGGCCGCCTCGCTGTGACGCTCCGATTTAAAGGCTGGATTTTCGCATTCAATACGCGAGCCCTGGACAGTGAAAGTGTGCAAGGACGCGGCTGGAAATGTTGGGCACCGAGTGAGAGACCATTCGAGTCTCTAGTGGCATTCCTGTGGATATAACCATCGATCGTAGTGACGCTGTTTTTGCCCGCCGATGACCGTGAGCCGCTCAGGCAAAGGGTCACGCCAGCTGACCCGGAGTTCTACCGATTCCGGAGGAGGTATGGCGCCTCTCTCCACCAATCAGAGCGACAGGGCGCTGTCTACCGCTTCTGGTGTCGGCCGAGAGACCTGCTGCCGGGTCGCGGCGAGCGGCTGCTGCCGGCTGCGGCCGGCCTGGATCTGACATGGCGGCATCAGGCCCCTGGTCGAAGGGGCGGGGCCCGTCGCCCGGCCTGTCGCCGCGCCCCGCGCGGAGCCTCGTGGGGCCTGCATTCGCTGTCGCACCGAGACTACATCATCTGGGAAGCGCCGATGCCGACTGTGGCGGTGGCGGTTCTGGTCACCGGCGGGGGAGGAGAGCTGGCTACCGGCTGCAGCGCCGCCGCGCCGGTCCGCCGGAGGTGAAGCCGATGCACTAGCGGACGGCGGCCCGACCTGGCGGTGAGTTCTCGTCCACTGCTCATTCCCCAACAGTGAAGCCTTAACTGCCTCTGAATCGTGACATACCCGGTTCCCACGTGGGAACACCTGTCTGGCCGGTCCAGATGCGGAGCTGGTCCGCTCCGCCCCGCTGCCTGGACGCGGCCGCCCGGCTGAGCCTGCGTCAGATCGCCCCCCGGGTGGCAGGCGGGTCCGGGCCGTGCCCGCAGGAGGCGCCCTAACACTCAAACTGGGGCATATCAACATCCGGTCACTGCCACCAAAACTGGACGAAGCCCGGATGATCCTGAGAGAGAACAACATCGACATTCTCTGTGTGTCAGAGACCTGGCTGACTACACAGATCAGCAGCGACATACTCATCTTTGCGGGATACAGGACGTTCCGTCGAGACCGGACACAGCCCAAACACGGTCGAAAAAATGCGCGTGGGGGAGGACTCGCTGTGCTAGTTCGAGAGACCATAGCCGTGTCACAGATGAAGGTCTCCTCGCCAACCGCGGGTCGGCTCGAAACGATGTGGTTGACAGTGTCGTCCTCCGGCGGCCGATCGGCCGTTATCGGGGCCATCTACCGGCCTCCTGACGGACGGCTGTCGGATGATCTTGACTCCCTCAGACACCAGCTGAGGGAGTCAAGATTTATACTTTTTTTCGCTCACGTCAAAACTCAGGTCACCAGAGGTCATCGAAGGTCAAATTTTCCAGTTGTAGGACATCGACCCCAGAACCCCAATAATCTCGGAAACTATGCTATCTAGAAACAAACGTTAAAAAACAATCGCTAGCCATTGATATTTGCTATCGCATTAACGTCCTCAAAATTGACCTCAGGTCAATAGTTTAGGCTCTAGAGGTCATTAAAGTAAAAAATGCTGATTTTAGCCAAAACATATTTTCTCAAATAACTTCTTACCTAACAAAGATAACGCATTACTGTTTACGCCATCGTGTTTATCTCGTCAAGGCGCTTTGAAATAAGTCAAATGTGATCATGTTAGGTCAACTTAAAATGATCTCAGGTCAAGGTCAAATGGTGACCCAAGTGTTGCATATCAGGAGATGTGTCTTGACGAGACAAACACATTGGTGAAACACTTCTCTATCTTCATTATGTTTAGAGTTATTGACGAAAAAGTGTTGGTGACCTCGGATGACCTCAGATGAACCCGTAAAGGTCCTTGAGCAAAACCTGCACTTGGATCATACATAATATCCTATTATAACATTGTCCAGAAGGAAATGGACTGATATCGTGAACAAAGAAAAGCATTTGAATATTTTCTCCATTGACTTATATGGGAAGGTCACAAAAATTGACCCGATGACCTCAGGGCCACCGAATAAAAAATCCGAGATACACATTTTGTAGATGCTGATAACTTGATAGTCATCAAAAGTTTGAATATCTATCCGTTAGAAACTGGGGTCATGGCACAACCGCAAACTGTTTGGTAGGTGGGATCACTCGACCTGACCTGGTGACCTGACCCATGGATGAGAAATACCTCATCCATGCCTGACCTAACCCGATACGAAACTTGAATTTTCGCAAAATGTGCGGAAAGGATCAATGATTACTTATGCCAAATTTGACAGCGCTACGCGCCGCCGTTTTTCGTTATCTTGAAAAAACAGGATGGGTTGTTCAAACACCCCCAGTGGGGCGCGGGTTAAAGAAAGACTGCCACCTTCCAAAAAGTTATCAAATGTACGCCGTTTGTGGTGCAAAATATGAAGTAATTGCTGCTGCACACGATTATGACATTTCGTTCACAAACATTTGCTCAATTTCATGAAAAATGCGTTTTAATATATTTGGGCTGATGACGTCATATGAAGGATTTAAAAAAAAAATCCACGCTGGCCATAAGTATGAACTGGTATGGCTAATGTAATTGCAAGGTAAAACAAAGTCGAACTGGTAAATAAAACATTTAGCAAGGAGACTACGACAATCGGCCTCAGGGCCCCCATTCAACCACATTGGGGACTGGGGATGTTACAGATGTTAAAATCAAACTCGAATTTCTCTGTGATTCGACCTCAGTGGTTGTTTTAACTTATACCATACTTAATTGCAATGCCAAGCTCGCAGAATGGCTATCTCAACTCAAATATAATGTTAAGGTGGCAGTGTCCCTTTAACACGATTCCAACACGCAGTTTTTCATTCTCAGATTATTGATAGTTGAAAGCTTTTAATTAAATGTTTGCATTTTGTCGTAAAAATATTATCTTCTTAAATATAATATTTAACATCTTTGTAACCACCATGAAGTACGTACTATTGGTTCCAAAATAAGCATCCCGCTGGGTTGGCCGGCACAGCAGTTTAAGGTAGTATAAGGCATTGGAAAAATTATGAAAAATGGTGGAGATGAGAGCCACTCATCTGGGCACTCATCTACATCAATCCACAATTTTTTCCCAAGGCGGTATATTCCCTTTACCTGCTGTGCCGGCCAACCCAGCGGGACGCTTATTTTGGAACCAATAGTACCTACCTTACCTACCGTTATGTCATTCTTCAAGTTTTCAAGAAGCAGACTGAGAAAACGAAAACAGTGGGTACGTACGCCGCCGTGGCGTACTTCATGTGACGTAAAGTGGGCACGACGCCGAATCTTGAAGTTCAATTATTGTTCAACTATTGCCTTTTAAAGGATTCAATGTGAAATAAAGCCACAAAATCTCGAGATTCTAGTCAACATTTTGCCATATTTGCCAACGAAGCTGCACAGCGGTCATCGCGGACGACGTCTTAGAACTTAGAAGTAAGTTACTCTCAGCAAATATCGCCGGATGGTGGGACTTCCTAGTAGCTATGGCTTTGAGCGAATTGATGCCGATCCCCAGAAATAAACGCCCTGTTCGAATGTCCATGAACATCGTGGATATTAAACACAGCTACAAGGATATGGGCTTAATTGTTTGAGTTTTTAATCACTTCTGAGATCCCTGTCTTTACAGTTTTTACACGAGCGTATGGTGTTTGGAACAGCGAAAGACGACGGGTGGCGCGCCCAGGCATGTGGAGCGAGAAAAAGCTGAGCAGATGGGGGGAGTCAACCTTGTCTCGGTAAATGTTCCTTAGACAAATCAGGTCGTACTGTCGACGTCTGGCTTTCAACGTATGTATACCAAACAAGTGGAGCAGTTCCTAATAGGCCAGAGAACGAGTCACAACATCGTTAGCTCTGGACGCCATCCACATAAGAAACTTATGCTGAACGCGTTCCAATCGCTTCACATGTGACTTAGCCGCGCCACTCCAAATTACGCACCCGTATTCCAGGATGGACTGGACGTTTGCATAGTACGTGGCCTGCAAGGTTTTCTTGCATATTTTTGCCGAGGAAGACCAGTTTGGAAAGATCTGATCAAAACACCGAGAGCTCTGTTGGCTTTAGAAATAGTTTGATTGATGTGAGCCGAAAAGGTTAATTTTGTATCCAACATGACGCCTAAATCACGTACCTCAGAAACGCTCTCAAGAACCGATCCATCAATGGAATACGCATATTAGACAAAGACAGGATATGTTCTTAAGCTCACCGTGAAGGCACAACACTTAAATGGATTAAGGCGTAGCTTCCAGTCTGCCGACCATCTGCTGAGATTATCTAGGTCAGACTGGAGCTGGTCACCATCAAACGTTGTCCTCACACGGTGGTACAGTTTTACATCGTCCGCAAACATGACACACTGGGACGATTTCACAGCCATGGGCAAATCATTAATAAAAAGCGCGAATAAAAAAGTACCAGAAGCGACACTTTCGGGACGCCTGATGTCACGTTACGCCATAGAGGTGCCAATTTCCTACCCACTTACCCACGAGATGTGGGTAGTTACTACCCACGTGGGTAGTAGCGGGTAGCACAAGCGATCATTTGGATGAAGTGGGTAGTTGGCGGGTAGCAGAATTTTCACAAATGGAAAAAGGTGATTTTGATAGCATTTGGGAAGCTTGAACAAATATAGGCACCTCAGTTACTGAAAAGAGATCAACACAAAACAGTTCACGATTGACAAATGAGTTATCAAATGGCAGACATTACGATGGCAAAATTGCTTCGTGGGTACTTGCGGGTAGCCTATAAGCTCATGTGGGTAGTGTTGGGCAGTTGAAGGGGGTTTGCGGGTCGGGTCGGGTAGCCACAAGCCTGAAAAGTGGCACCTCTATTACGCCACTCCGATGTTTTGCCCTTTACCACCACCCTTTGCTCCCTATCAGACAGATATGAGGTAAGCCAGTCAAGAGCTTTGTCAGACACATGATAATAATTTTGAAGCTTATAGATCAACAGCTGGTCATATGAGCTTTGTGCTTGGCCACGTTAGACAGCTATGATAATTAANTCACATTAATAGACTTAAGAATAAGATGTACCTGGCCCTGTGATACACTGACACTGTTAAAAGCAGGAACATGATAGTCAAGCGCGCGCGGGTAGACAGTGACTACAGGATCACAAAACTTAGAGGCAAAGACCTCATTTAAAAGTGAAGCTCGTTTGCTGTCATCAAGATATCAGTTGCGTTACCGTCGCCTGAGAACCGGGTTTACAGAACCTGTCTTATTAAACACTTAAGAATGACCAGTACCTTTTGGGTTCGTTTTAAAATTATCCACCAAGGTACACAGATAGTTTGAGTAACAGTGAGCACACGCGTCTTTAAAGTTCTTCCGCTTCCGTCCAAAGTCCTCTCTCGACTCAGGCGTGGGGCTCCGACGAAGTCTCCGTAAAGCCGTCTCCTTCGCCCTCAGCGCCTGACAAGCAGCTGCACTGAACCACGGTGGAAAGCGGCGGCTGAGGGTCACCGTTGGAATGTGGTCGGCCACGGCAGCCTCCAGCATGGAGTAAGAAGTGTCTACCGCCTCATTCACCTCCAAGCCGTTCAGCAGTGCTCCAGGGCAGAAGTGAGAGACATCTGCGGGATGCGAATGAGACTGTGGGCCCGGCCCAAGGAGGGGGGGGCCAAGGGACACCGCGGAGTTAGACGTGCCGCAGGGAACAGGCCATCACCGGGAGTAGACTGTTGCCGCAGGGCAGGACACCGCCCGGCAGTTAGACTGTGGCCGCAGGGCAGGACACCCCCGGCAGCTAGGCTGTGCCACCAGGGCAGGACAAACCGCCCGGGAGTTAGACTGTGCCGCAGGGCAGGACATCGCCCGGGAGTTAGACTGTGCCGCAGGGCAAGACACCGCCCGCGGCTACGAGACGGCACGGCACGGACCGAGGGCGCTGGCGTGCGGCCAGTGTATTCTTATGAGCATACGGATGCTTGAACCCGAGAGGTTGTGAATCCTACACCACTGAGCCCAAGACCAAGATTCTATGAACGTGTCAGTGACGGAGCTAAGGTGCCTGGTGACGGATCGGCCGTGAGCGCTGAGCGGTGCGGCGCCGGCGCTCTGGTATTTTATTCTGATGTGTGTAGGCAGGGCCGGAACTTTACTAAATCGCTCGGGGGCCCTAATGTTAATTTGATAGATTATAACTCAGTTCTTACCATGCAACGCCATAGGCCTAATGTTAAAAGTTGAAATCATTGGGGGGGGGGGGCTCGGGCCCTCCCCAAGAGATATAAAGTTCAACCCTGTGTGTAGGTTTGCTTTGGATGCTACAGCCCACATAACACACGTATGTGGTTACCACATGGGCTTAAGATGGGCTACGTGGGCTCAGCATGGCGCATGGGCTTGCACAGCGGGATTGGAATGGTCCCATGTCGGGCTGAGGTGGGCACAAGTGAACATGGGGATGACGTGGGCATACCCATATGGGCCCCATGTGGGTTTTAGAAGGTGAGAAGGTGGGATGCTAGTCCATATGGTAACCATGTGGAAACCTCTTCCAAAACTATGTGGGGACCATGTGGGAAAGGTGGGCAGCCCATTTGATTACCATGTGGTTACCATGTGTCTGTGTTATGTGGGAGAAAGATGTTTTGATTCTCACATACCTAGCAAGACTGGCTCATATGGTATCACCCTTTGCGACCAATTGTTCTAGCTATATACAATTTGTCAGCAAATCATCTAGCGCATATCAATATCAGTCGATTTATACGATGTGGTGATTCTTCTGAAATGTTGTCTCGGTAAAATGTTAAAGGGAATGTTTCACTTCTCTGAAAGTTGTCCAATGTACGCCGCTTGTGGTGCAAAATATTGAAGTAATTGCTGCCGAAAACACGATTCTGACATTTGTTTTTCACAAACAGTGCTCAATTCATGAAAAACTAAAGTTTTGTATTGGGCTGATGACGTCATATGCAAGGGAAATTGAAAATATTAAAAAAAAAAAAACGCTGCCAATATGTATGACTAGTGTATGGCAATGTATAGCACCAAATGTAAACAAAGGTACTACTATTCATCAACATTGATAAAAAGAGTGATGAACGACAATCGGCTTTAAGCGCTACCTAATACAGTAGCGGCCTTCATTTTTGCAGATGCAAAACCAAACTCAAATATACTCGATTAGACCTCTGTGGGTGTTTTTAAAAGGAATATAGCACCTTAACATTAGTATTACTGAGATAGCCAGATTGTCGGGTGTTACTGAGAAACCTCTAAATCTGAAAATTTTCCTTCCAAAACGACCCAGTTACTGAGTTTGAACGCAAAAACCGTTGTCATGACTGTGGTCAATTTTACAACGTCACAAATCCCGTGACGTTATACGCATACGATCATCAGGTAGTTACTCACTGTCGATTATTCCACCGCATTGTTTTTTGAACCGTCCGCCCAGTATTTCAGTTACCTTGCGTCCGCTACCGAAAAGGTATGACTGAACAAGTAAAATGAATGTCAATTTTCTTTGTCCAGTTTTCCATTGGACTTCAATTGAAAAATTAATACAGGGACAATTGTCTTTGGAAAGGCCTAACTGTTGATGGGTAGCTCGAACGGTAGCGCAATATATCCGCAATAGAAGCATCAACTTCAGTACTAACTAATGTATTTCACTCAATGCCAATGGCAAATTTCACTATGGTTGGATATGTTATAAATTAAATATTATTTCAAATTGGGAACCGATTTCCAATATAAACAATTACCATAGCATACTATGTTGAGTTGACAATGTGTTCGATAGGGTGGCTGGTCAATGTTCATGCAAATACATCAACAAAATGATAAAAGACAGTTTGTTGTTGTTTACGAAGAAGTTCGGGTTTTCCCAAAAAACATTGATTAGGCCATAACTTGTGAATTTTCATCTGGGATTTCCATTTGAAAAAATAATACAGATCAAAGCTTCTTGCAAAGGGCCACAACACTGTTGATGGGTGTTCCTTTTACCGTTTGCTCAAATATTCTCCCGCATAGAAGCATATGCAGTGCTAACTAATGAATTTCATTCAATGGCTTAATCACACATTGGACAAATTCACTCTGGTGGGATTAGTTTTAAGTAACTATCCATTGTCAATTTGAAAGTTGATTTCCTATAAAACATTACTAAATGGATTGCTTAGAATAGGACCCTACGTGCAAACATTTAACACATTTGTAATCGCGTCCAATATTATTTGCGAGTCAGGCAACCAGCGGAAACGCAGTGTTTAGTCTTGTACGCATCTGATTCAAGGAAACGATTTTTTTTGCCGTTCGATTGCCTCCTTGTGACGCCACAACTCGCTTTTGGTGGACGCAATATTGTTGCTGACGCACATGTAAACATATGACTATTTTTCAAATTTACAACAAATTCTGACTTTTTTCGCAAAAATGAATGCCAGGACCGCTAATCAGGGCATTCTTCTCCATCATTCTGACATACTTTTCCCAAGGTGCTATTATTCCCTTTAACTTCTTACAATACTTAATTTCAATGGAATTACAACAACTTAGCCATCTCAACTCAAATCTTATGTTAATGTGAAACATTCCCTTTAATGTGAAAGGGATATTTCCATCTTTCTGAAAATTGTCAAATATATGCCGGTTTTAGTCGAAAATATGAAGTGCGTCCAAAAACGATGATAATATTTTGTTTTCGAAAACGTCACTTAAAAGAAGTCGGCCTAGGTAGTGAAGGTAGGTACTCACATAGGCACAGGGACGTCATTTGGCCTAACCACATACCAAGTTTCATGTTTCTCTGAGCAGCTGAGACTGAAGGGGGCCGAAAAAGCCCCCCCCGACAGATTCGTATACTTTTCATCCCTCCAGGAATATGGCTAAGTATCACTTTTTTGACTTATTTTGACCAGATTATTATCTTGACAAGCAAACAAATACATTTTTGTTTCATTTCTGAGACGAAACTTGTCTAGGGCCATGCTTTTTATTTACATTTATCAGTTTTCTCATTTTGAGGTTTTCTGACGGAGAAAAACCGCTATTCTTGACGTGATCGAGTCGAGGTCATTCACTTGACCTGGAAGCTAACCCAATGACTTGAACCCTAAAAAATGCATATCGTTAGATTCCTCACATGACAGGCAACATGCTGGTTCTTACCGCGTTGGTTCTCATAGGATGCTTGGTTTGGAAGTTTAGAGGATCCTGTCAGCCACCCCCCGCTCCGTACGGCGAAGGTGGGAAACGGTAAGGCGAGGGTTAATGTTGTATGAAGTGGCCCTGTGGCTAGGAATTACCGTCAAGGAGAGCCTCTGCCAGACACTTAATTAAATAAAATTTCCCATTTTCCTAACTTTTGTAAGCAAATGCGAAACTTGTGTGATGCCGCGAAGCGACGCGATTTTTTCAGTTTTGTATTGTGAATAGCTGGATTTTGACTGCTTCAGAGCTATTTTAACGATAAATTGTTATCTTTTCTCGAGTACCAGACTAATCCGTATTGAATAATGTGGGTATTCACTGACATCCTTGGTTGGGGGGGGGGCGGGTGCAAAATATTTGTTGCCCCGCCCTTTTTCAGTTGGGGGGGGATGGCCGGATTCCCCCTTGATCCCCCTGTCCCTCGTCTGACCCTTTAGGGATAACAGAACAAAGACTGCATCTTCGTCTTCAAGAATGGCCTAAAGTAACATGATACAGAAGGAATTTGGCTGATATCAAGCGTATCCTCAGAATGGAAAGCATATGAATATTTCCCCATAAACTTATAATGGAGAGTTCAAGAAATTGACCTGACCTTAGGTCACCGATACAAAAAATCCACGATATAAAAACTTAAGTTAGACATGCTCTTATAAAATCCTATAAGTACGAAAGTGATCCGCCAAAAACTGCGGCTTTGGTGGGACCGCAAACTTTTTGGGAGGTGGGGTTACATGGCCTCGCCTGGTGACCTGACCTGACAGACATGTCCTATTGTCAAAATTAGCGAAAGCTGTATACAAGATGAATGAACAGGTACTGAATATTTGGCGGCGCTACCCGCCGTCGTTTTCCCGATATCCAGGAAAAACCTGAGAGGGGTGTCTAAGCCCCCCGGCCCGGCGCGGGTTAAGCGGGCCCCCTGAGTGGCCGTTGGCTCGTTAGATGGCCCGTTAGATTATAATCAATATACCCTGGTAGGCTGGTAGCCCCTTCAGATATGTCTAGGCCTGACAGAACCCTTGACATGCCTGACTCCTGAACGGACCCAGGCTGGTCTGAGAGGGCGATTGTCGAGGCCTGAGAGGGCCTCACATCTCCGGCGGTTACTGGCCGGAGGGGCGCCGTCATTGGCCGAAGGGATGCCGTTATTGGCCGAAGAGGCATCGTCACTGGTCACAGGGCTGCCGTCACTGGCCGCAAGAGTGCCATCACTGGCAACGCAAGAGGAGTGCCATCAATGGTCAGATAGACACCGTCTTTAACCGAAGGGGGCGCTGTCACTGGCCAGAGGGACGCCATCACTGGCCAGAGAAACGACGTCACTGGCCAGAGGGGTACTGTTACTGGCAGGAGGGGCGCCATCATTGGCTGGAGGGGCGCAGCCACTGACCGGATGGGCTCCGTCATTTTCCGGTGGGGTGCCGTCACTAGCCAGAGGGCGCCGTCACTTGCCAGAGGGGCGCCGTCATTAGCCGAAGAGGCGCCGTCACTGGCCGAGGGGGCGCCTTTACTGGCCGAAGGGGCGCCGTCACTTGTCGAAGGGGCGCCGTCACTTGCCGAAGGGGCGCCGTCACTGGCCGAAGGGGCGCTATTACTGACCGAAGGGGCGCCGTCACTGGCCAGGGGGCGCTGTCACGGTCTGGCCATAGGGCGGCATATGGCTAGGGAGGAGGGGGGACACATGGTCATGATATGAGGGCGGTATCTGACCGTGCAGCAAACGTCAGATATTGAACCCCGTAAGCAGGCGTATTTCAGCGCCTTCGGCGCGGAAACTGGTCTGCTTACATGACCGTTCCGCGCCTTCAGCGTGGATGGGGCGCCGTGCGCCTTCGGCGCAGAGGGCGGCCACCCCTGCGTGGCGAACACAGGGGGTGGTCGCTCCCGCCTCCCCCTACATCCGCCCCTGATTTCAGCCGAATTCCCACTCAAAAACTCTCGGCGACGCCCCTACGTACAGTTGCAAGTGGGCTGACGACGCGCTCTCTATCTACCCCCCCTCCCGGTCAGCAGCTTTCTCGCTGACGGCTGATCTCCTACAAGCTCAACAAGTTTGCAAAAATATGCAATTGGATTTCCCCTCCCCAAAAACGGGTAGATCCGCCCCTGTTCAGTGTTCTTTCATCCTATAGTCCTGGGACGTAGCCAAGGGGGATGTGGGCCATCCCAGCCAACAATTAGCTTGGGCACTGATCGGGCACGATGTCCACGATGGGATTAAAACATTGTGCTCGATCACCCAGCCAACAATTAAGTTGGGCACTGCTTGGGCAGCCTGGGCTAACATGGGCATAGCCCGGTTTGCCCAACTTACGAGTTTCTCTTATTGGGTCCAACTGCGGGTTTTTCGCCTGGGCAGCTAACCAGCCTGGGCAGGCCCCCAGAGTTTGAAGCCCAATAATTATTATCGGGCTGATATTGGGCATGCCGACCAGAATTCATCACTTATGGTGATTGACGTTCATGATGGACGGTTTATTGGTGTTTAAAGGCTAGGGTGATGCTCAGGTTGTAAATCATAAATACACAAATACAATACATACAAATAAAATACATAAAATTGATCAGTTCAGCTCGGGCCTTGCTCGGGTTGGCTGATCAGCAGCCCAGGCTCGTAACTTGGGTCCTGCCTGGGTCGTATGTGTTTCAACGCCAGGCAGGACCCAACTTACAGCCTGTGTGCTACCCACTATTGCCGGCAAACCGAGTGCTACCCAATTTGAGGTCCCAATCAGATTGCTGGCAGGGCAGTGCCCAAGTTAATATTTGGCTGGGATGCTACCCCCTGAGGCCTGAGCAAACCAATTTCACACTAGATAAAATAGGATTCTGCTGACGACCCGAACCCCGCTCATAAAGTTTTCACCGACGACATTTTTCGGAGCGAAATTTTTGCCCCGTTAAACCTAGATCCGCCACTGGGCGTCGCCCCACCGGTCCAAAGCTTAGGGGCGAGTTACCCCCATTGCCCCCACGGCTCCCACGTCCCTGTCAGACTTGGCCACTTAAATAAACACGGTGCAACATTTATTTTAAAATGATTGTGGTCAGGTCTCAGGTGTAATGGGTTGCTACATGTTAACTCCACGGACTAAGAGCTTGGGAAATTTAGTTCGGCCGCTCTAATAGTTCGAACACTGGGCTTTGAAAAATATGAAAAGTAGCTGGTCTACTATAGCTACGGATGTGGCGCACCTGAGCCGAGTAACGGTGCAACTCTTTTATTGTCGATTAGGAAGAAGCATTGCTGGCGGAAGTTTAGCAAATAACTAGGGACTTGTTCGATAAGTCTCTATACAAATAGCTGCAGAAGACCAGGGAATATATTTGCAATGCTTTGTTCCTTATAAATTATCTCAATGAGTGAGTATGCATGATATTCCAAGGCAATTATTCACATATTTTCATGAATACAATAGTTTATATGCCTTTATCATTTGTTGTTTAAGGGTATATTTAATCAGAGATGAATTGACGCCTTTGTCCGTTTTGTTGGCTTGCTGGGTGGTTTTTCGTCACTAATAAACCACATATAAATACATCGGGGAAGCCAATAAGAGAAATGATGAATTAAATGTGTTTCAGCTGAAAACAAAACATGAATGCTTTTGGAAGTGCTGTCAACACCAGAATTGTAGGTTTCGAAGCTTAGGATAAAGCGCATAATTTTAGAGACTATTAATTTTTCCGCTATTGTAAATGATGATTCTGTGGAGGTGAGCTGCCGCATCACCGCACGTTGATGTGTGACGTTGACCGCTACACAGTTCAACTTCAAAGAATCCCGTCTATTACCGTTCCAGTGGTTCCAGCTCTTTTCCAGAGAGGTTTTGAGTTCTGGGATATAGGACACACATCCAGTGTAGTCCTTACTTACAAATTAATCATTTTAGAGCTGTTAGTTTTGCATTTGTTCGTAAACCATGGCCGGACAGAAGTTTGAATACGATGAAAGCGGCTCGACATTCTACTACTTTCTTCTGTGCTTTCTTGGACTTGTATTGGCCCCAGCCTCATACGTGTTCTTCATTAAGGATGATAAAGGTAAGTGTATGGCGATATATTGGATTAATGCTGCCTAGCATTTATGTGACGAATCTTGAGGAGAACCATGTCATGTGATGGCATGACTTGGCATAATTCAGACATTTTTGAGGGGGTGTGAAGACTGAAGTATGACATTTTTCTACATTGATCTTAATAACAGCACATCATTTCTGAATTATGTTCCAGTGAGACTAATTTTTAATTTTGTGCTGTCAGGATTAGGAGCAATGCATGATGACACACAACCCTATCTTACCTATGGTGGTGATTGCACAACTTTCGGCCATGACCCAACAATCTCGAGCTCCACTCAACTGGCTCTGGTTGACCTGCATGTCAGTGTCATGTGACAGCCTATGGCCAGCAAAAGATGGCTACCTGGGTCCCTGTTTAACTAGAAGCAGGAAATATTGCTTAAGAGTTAAGAACACCAATTAGTTTCAGACCTAATGAGGGTGTTTTACTGGTTTTAATGGGTGGATATGGATCTCTAGCTGGTACAGTGCAGGCTGGTGCAGATTTCTGGCCTGTGTGGTGCGGGTTGGTGCATATTTTTGCCTTTGGCTGGTGTGCCTGATTGGTAATCTTTGACCAAGTTGTCTGTGCTGGTATTAGCTGCGCAGGCATCTCATTGTGCTGCACAGGCATCTCAGTGTAACAAGGGTCAGGCAGTGCAGCAGGTTTGATGACATCAGTGGTGTAGGTTTAGGTTTTGTCTCCGATCAGACTTATTAGCTACGAGTGAACAGATCTACATCAGAAATAATTAGTTAAAACAATAAGAGTGCAATATATTTGCTGCTTTAGACTGTTTTCCATGTTTTTTCATGCTTTGCACTATTTATTGCACAACATCTACTCATATAGGCGCAACCGTTCAAAAGATAAATAAACTTGTTCTGTTGAATATCCTACGATTATAATGATAACATGACATCAAATTAAATTGTAAAACTGCCTTACATAAATGCAACCTACTGTGTCATCTTGCACACAAATGTACAGTCGGTCTATTATGTATCTTCCCTTTTTAGTTCATAAAACTCATCTAATTTCATTTCTGTGTACATGAAGGACATATTTAAAGGAGCATGTGGTACCTACCTATGGAGGTACCACATGTTCCCTTGTATCAGTCCTTCATGTTCTCATAAGTGAAACTAGATGAGTTTTAGAAATAAAAAAAGGAAGATGCATAATAGACTGACTACCTCTTAACATCACCGTCTACGTATACAGGGTGTCCCAGAAAATGTACCTATTTTAAATTTGTGATAATGAGAGAACTAGCGATGTCTGGGAATTCAAACCATAACCAGCAGATAGCCTTGTCAATGCTATTTTATTGACAGCCACCCATTATCATCTCAGTGTTCCTTGACACCAGTTACAGCATGTGCTCGAAATGCCCCCTCTTTCGTTCCAAGCACAATGTTGCCCTCTTCTTCATGTTGAGGAAGACAGAGCGGCAGGTGGAGGCATGCACCTGTTTTATCTGGTGTTGCACCTCCAACTTCAGGTCCCGGATGGTCTTCGGTGCTGACTGGTAGACCCTAGACTTGAGGTGACCCCAAAGGTAGAAATCCAATGGGGTCAGATCGGGCGAGTAGGCCGACCACTGTGTGGAGGTTCCGAGAGCGATCAGACGGGTGCCAAACTGCTCGCGCAGCCACGCCATGTTCGTGCCTGCTTGATGAGGTGGCGCCCCATCCTGCTGGAACCAGGATATGTCGGTCCTGCCATCTTGTTTCTTCTGTAGAGCCGTCAGAAACTTCTCCATCACGTTGTGACAGTGGCCGTCTTTCCAGCGCTATCCTCGGACCAAAAGGGCCCGATAATGCCCTCGCTGCTGATCGCACACCAGGCTGTGCACCTCTCCGCGTGTCCAATCCTCTCGTCGATGATATCTGGCCGTGATCCGGACCAGATCCGCCTGTTTTGCCGGTTGTGCTCTGCTTCGATGCAAACATGCTCCTCGTCGCTGAACCAGATTTGATCCAGGAATGAAGGGTTCTACTCGCACTGTCTCAGAAATGGGCGCAAATTGACCTTAGTTGTCGGCGCGCCCGAAAACCCCAATAAACAAACAAACACTGTCTCAGAAACCAGGCGCAGTAATTCATCCTCGCATCATGATGGCGCTGAGTGAGTGCTGGTGGATCAAGATTTTGTATGGAGTCAGCCCCAGGTCCTCTCTCAACACCCTGTGTGCTGTCGACTGACTGCAGCCGGCCTCTTGGGCCACCTTCCGTACAGATTTATTCGTGTTCCTGGTGGAGATCTCCTTCAACTTCTTCACTCCTTCATCTGAACGTGTGGAACGTTTTCTCCCGCTTCTGCCGCGGTTCCTGACGTCAACTGAGCCATGGGCGTGTGCTTTATCTCCCGTCCTGCTTAACAACTTATCGGCTTCGATCTCGTTCCATCGCCCCCGCCCGACCCCCGACCCCGGTCAACAACTTTTCCGTGACGCTCCACCCCCGGTCAACATTTTGCTAACGGTGACCACCTGTCTTTTTTATCCCGTCCCCCCAATTTCAAATGCGTAGTGGAGCGCCTATGCCCCCCCTTCCCCATCTGACCGAACTCCTGGATCTGCGCCTACTATTAAACACTGCTGTGGCAGGAGCTGAGCAAGTGCTGCCAAAGCTGTAGTAATTTGTAGAGCATTTATGCTAAGTCAGCTGTTTTATGTTCTGTTTCTGTTGACACAAGTGCGTGCGATGTTTTGCAGACGAATCGTCAGAATCAAAGGATGTTGATCTCTGCCAGTGTGGTGGCTGCGTGCGGAAACGACATCTGTTAAAGTCCAAAGAACCATCTCGAAAATGGAAACGGAGAACAATGTAAGTACATGGCATGTATTTGTTGAAATATTGCTAAACACATCAATAATCTGTGATATTTTTCATTTCACCCAAACGATCCAAGATGAATGGTTTTCTTAAGAAATTGTCGGAGGATGTGTTGCATTCTCTCTTATCTCCAAACTCGACTTTGTGTTACTAATGACCAGTGGTCGACATCGCTACTAAAAAATGTTGTTCCGTTACTCTACTCTGTTACTCATAATATAATTCCGTGACTTGTTACTCAGTTACTTTGCGACACATTTAACGGAAGTTACTTTAGTCCGTTACTCCGCCACTTAACTTTAACCCTCGCCAGTAGAGCGGGTGGATGCCACCACAACCCCTCGGTTTTTCTGAAATAACTTGTATTTATCAATCGATCGCGATGAAACGTGCAGTACAGTACCTTATAACAATATGACATATACTCTAAAAATGTTCAATCTCCACTACCCATGACCCGTGACATATGACCTGTTTCTCAAGGTCATGTCAGACGCAACTGGCGTCCCGTAGTGTTGATGCTTGTAACTTCTGTACTTTCCGATTTTTTTTCTGGAACATATGAACATTGAACATGTGTTAACCCGTGACCTGGTGGCCCTCTGAGACAAATTCGCCCTGGTGGTGGGGGTGGGGGGTCAAAATGCTTCTCTAACAGGAAAACTAAAGGGGGTAAAAAGAATAAAAAAATGCTCGAAAGCTCTTGACATTGACATTCGAAGTTGCTTTGGTTATTGTTTGTCTCAGGTCTCAGGTTCGTGTCCTGACCTGTCACTCCCCCCACTCGGTGCAGACAGATAGTGCTGCTGCTGGGCTGGATCGCCGTGGCGGTGCTCATCCAGCGGGTACGGCAGTTCGTGTGCTGACCTGTCCCTCCCCCCTCGGTGCAGACAGATAGTGCTGCTGCTGGGCTGGATCGCCGTGGCGGTGCTCATCCAGCGGGTACGGCATTCGTGTCCTGACTGGCACTCTCCTACTCGGTTGCAGACAGATAGTGCTGCTGCTGGGCGGATCGCCGTGGCGGTGCTCATCCAGCGGGTACGGCAGTTCGTGTCCTGACCTGTCACTCTCCTACTCGGTGCAGACAGATAGTTCTGCTGCTGGGCTGGATCGCTGTGGCTGTGCTCATCCAGTGGGTACGGCAGTTCGTGTCCTGACCTGTCCCTCCCCCCTCGGTGCAGACAGATAGTGCTGCTGCTGGGCTGGATCGCCGTGGCGGTACTCATCCAGCGGGTACGGCAGTTCGACTACGAGTACGCCAACTTCGACCCGTATGACATCCTGGGCGTGTCGCCGGTAAGTGCGAGTGACGGTCCGTGGCGGCCGACCACCGACCAAGCCACGCTGGTTCAGCGCGCAGGGCGGAACCCGCAAATGCGAACTGAACATCGTTTGAGGCGCGTATGGCATGTGGAAAATAACCAATGATATCTTAGCGCGAAACTACTGATGTTATATTTTAGCCTGTGAGAAATACTGGAGTAAATTAACGCTTATCTCAAAATGCAACATTTTTCAAACCCATGTGTTGTAAATTAACGAAGAAGGACTTTTGGCAGAACTTCCGATCACTTCACCTCGTTACGGTCTGTATGTCCATTTTCAGGGATCTCATAAAACGGATATCAAGAAGGCGTACAAGAAGCTCTCACTCACCGAGCATCCAGACAAGGGAGGAGACGAGAAGAAGTTCGTCAAAATTAATAAAGGTTGGTGTGCTGCTCCGCCTCCGGCAAAAACAGAGACAGTGTAAAACTCCCCCGTTGTTTGTACATGATGTGACATCTGCTGAAATTCTCCTGCACCTTTAGTTTCGAACTGCAACTCCCCAATGTGTCAAAATTCATTTGCGTTGGGTGTCGATGTATAAAGAATATCCAAGAAGACTCAGTTTAAGATAAATGTTTCGATTACAAGTTCAGAGAAATCTTGGAAAAAATTGCATTGTGGAACATCACATTTTTGGCCAAAATGATGATTTAAGAAATATTTCTTTTCGGGGTAAGGATGTATCTATTTTCAGAGTTAGGTTTCATTTTCCACCAAAGTTTTTATTTCAGCCACACTACCACTCCCAATCGTCATCCAGATTGCTGCATATTACATATTTTCCATTTGACATCTGAGGTAATACGGGCTTCCGGCGAGTATACGTTAGGTAGGAAGCCATCGATGGGCAAATAACAATCACGCGGTGCAATAAGTCCTTGTCAGGTCTAAATCAGACTAGGTGTCTATTGCCGATATCACCACCTGCTCTAGAGGGTTTAACGTCCTCCATGCAAGAGGATCTGATCTCTGTCCTCTACACGACATCTGACTGACCTGACCATCGGTGCCCCACCCCCACACCTACCTCTGTCCATCGCCTGACCCGCCAGTGCCCGCCGTCCCGCAGCGTACCAGGCTCTCACGGACGACACCGCCCGCCGCAACTGGGAGCTCTACGGCAACCCGGACGGTCCGGGCGTCATGAACTTCGGCATCGCGCTCCCCTCCTGGATCGTGCAGAAGGAGAACTCCATCTGGGTGCTGGGCGTCTACACCCTGGTCTTCATGATCGCACTGCCCACCGTGGTCGGCATCTGGTGGTACAACTCCATCAAGTTCTCTGGGGATCAGGTACGATGGTGGTACGGGCAGCGGCTCTGTTGAGAGGGAGTGGGTTTAACTGTAACACTGTAACATTGTGGTGGTTCATGTGTTGAATTCGTATGAGCAGGAGTCGAGCAATGTTGATCCAGCACAGTTTTGGAAATAATTGCCATGTATTTGTATGGCTCGTCTAACTCTAAATTATTTTCGAGTACATTATAATTTCTTATAAACCGTCTTCAGTCGGATTTGTGCATGTTTTTGCTATTTATACTTCATTTTTTTTTCGGCCGATATGGGCCATCAGCTGTCTGTGAGATTAAGATCGTTCGCTGTGAATGTCTTCCACTGCAATATTAACAGCTAGTCCTCTCTGGTGTCGTACATGCCGTCTGACCGTGTTGATCCGCCGCTCTGCCAGGTGCTGCTGGACACCACGCAGCTCTACTTCTACTTCTTCCACAAGACGCCGCACATGATGCTGCGCCGCGTGCTGATGGTGCTGAGCGCCTCACTCGAGTTCGAGCGCGGCCACAACTCCGAGGTGCAGGCGCGAGAGACTGACAACTACGAGGTGCCACTGCTGATCAAGCGTCTGCCGAACCTGGGGGAGAACAACAAAGAGCGGCCGCTGTGCTTTGAGTACTCGTTGAAGGCGCGCTGCCTGCTGCACGCTCATCTGTCGCGGCTGCCCCTGCCGCCGTCCACTCTCGAGATCGACAGGCGAGTAGCGAGTGTTGGCTGGAGGTACGGGTCGGTTGGTAAGTGACAGTTGGATGGTGGTGTGGCTACCCACACCACCATCCAACTGTGGTGGGATGGGTTAGGTTTGAATGAATTGTGTCTGAGGTAAAGACATGTTACACGTAGTTAGACCTCAGTGCTGACGTAGCCGTTGTATGGTTATACAAATACTGGATTGATTTTAATGATGCATATTAAGACCGAAACGTCAAAAATCCATTATCTCTAAAGTCCCGATTTTACACGCAGTTTTATGTTCTGCATTTCATATTTTGCCATCGCCTTATTACTTTCTGACTTCCGCAATAGATTGAGTACGTAATGTGCAAGTGTCGGTACCTGACCTAGTCACTAACTACGCCCTATGTTCGTCCCGCAGGCAGTACGTGGTGCGGAAGTGTCCGTACCTGATCCAGGAGATGGTGACCTGCATCAGCCAGCTGGTAATGCTCGCCCACGCCGGCCGGATCTCCCGCCTGCCCAGTCTGGAGACCATCGACAACACGATGAAGCTGTGCCCCATGGTGGTGCAGGCCATCTGGGAATCCAAGTCGGTGCTGCTGCAGCTGCCGCACGTCGACGAGGCCATGCTTCGGCACTTTGTCGACAAGAAGGTACGTAACTCGAGGATGGACGATTGACTATGTCTCCCGTACTCTCGATATCATAGTCATTGTCAGAGTCTTATAGCCTCATGCTTATAGTTTCATTTGACCTCAGTCATTCAGTCAGGACTTAGTCCCCTAGCATCCAGTATGAATTGTTCCCATGCTCATTTCCGTTGTTTTCAGTCATGGTGGTGAATGTATGGACTAAAAAATAACGTAAGCACACGCTTATGTTAATTAGTGTATGCACACGCTCGCACCCACCCACCCGCAGACCCGCACACCCGCACACCCGCACACCCGCACACCCGCACACCCGCACACCCGCACACCCGCACACACACTTTCAGTAGTCATTATGTTAGAATTGGAACGATCCAGAGGAGTTAAATATGACACGATCACACGTCAGTTATATTGTAGCCGCATTGTCTGACCAGCGCCTTCGTCATGTTCCAGCGTAAGATCAACGTGAAGACGCTGCAGCAGTTGGCGGAGCTGGACGCCATGGACCGCCGCCACGTACTGCGTCACCTCTCCGACGAGGAGGCGCAGAACGTCGACAACGTGCTCATGTACATGCCGCACGTCACCATGGACGTGACGTCCGAAGGTTAGTGACCCTAGTATGACGTCAGCTGAGGACCGACAGGAATGTGACGTCATCAGAGCGTCGGTAAGTGTGACGTCGTCAGAAGGTTGACAGGGCTGTGACGTCTACTTTCATCTGATTAATCAGAATGGGTTGTCAGAGACTGTGAGCTGTAACTGTGCTTATGCGTCCGCCGAGCCTCGGTGTAAGTTTCTCCACCAGTGGACGTACCGTCAGTCCGTTGGTAGCTCTCGGTGCCGGTACCCGCTGCTGCCTCGGTTGTTGCTGACGCGGCGGGGGCGGGGCACGGGACGTGTGTGGGGTACTGACGGGGCCGGGTGTCGCCCTTTCCGTCGGTCCCGGTGACCCGGCCGCGGCTGCGGCGCTGACACCGCCGTGACATCGCTGTCAGTGACGACTGCCGGCTATGTCAGCGGTGTCATGCAGTGTGCCCAGCTGAGTGATTTAAACAGGCGGTCTGACTCGGATACTTGACCTGGATAAACAATGAGATAAGGAAAGCGCGAAGTTTCGATGAGCTTAACGTCTGGCATGTGAATTAAGGGAGGCTGACAGCTGCTAGGACTTGTGCGGTTTGTGAAGTTATCGTACTAATTTGGCTTATACAATGCAGGCAATGTATCACCTTATACGGGTATGTTAGCTCCGCCACCTTACCGAGTACAGTCACAGTGTCAGAACCACGGTCCGTTTTTCGACCGTCCTGTAACGCAGCCAGCAGTGGACCTGCCAGTGCTGCGATACTAGCGCTGTTGAGCCAACCTGGGCTGGCGTAACTACCAGCTCAGTCTACCGTGAACAACCCAGCAGCTGACTCCGCGAAACTAAGCGGAAATTCCGTGCGGTATGTAAATTAACACACCGGCCAGCTGGGCTTTTACGGAGCCATACAGGGCCACTCCAGGGGTAATTTGATGCAGACAAATGTCCTGTGGTGCTCCGCCTGGCGTGCTCCGCCTGGTCGTTCCCGTGGCCTTGGCAGTGCTTCGGCGCCTGTCGGTTGGCTTCCGGATTGTGGTGGTGATTGGCTGGTCCGTGGTGTTTGTTTGGGGTGGATGAGATGGCCCGGCTCCTGTCAGGGCGTGACGCCTCGCCTGTTCGGTGGCTTCCTGTCTGTCGGTGCTCCGTCTGTCGGTGCTCCGTCTGTCGAGCCCCGCCGACCGTCGTGTCGGCGACAGACGGTGTGTGCCGTGTGTTACAGCTGACCTTGGTTACTGTGTGTACTGTATGACCCTTCCCCTCGGTTTCCGCTTGGCAGCCCATTGTTCGCGTGCAGTGACAGTCGAAACACGGCATTGTTTAATAATGTTAAGTAGCTGGCCTGACTACGCGGCGATTGTCACTGGCGATGGCGGAAAGACGTGTAGGCTCCGTCAAAAGCGATGTAGCACGAACTTTTACCCATCTTCAAGGGTAAGACCGCCTCACACGTCAAATTATGTGACGTCTTTCGAAAGGCCTTTCAAATGAGGTATTTAGCTTGGTGGCCAATTTATTAGGCACTCTCGCTTTCAGATATCAGATTACTCTTGTTGTGCCAGGAATCAGGGCTCTGTCCTCCTGCGGAACCCCTTAATAAGGTGCGATCTGGCCAGCATCATGTTTTGGAACTCAGGGTGATTAAGAACTCTTTTCCTACGGCGTATGACAATCGCCATGCAGTCGTAAAACCCCCCGTACCTACAAATCACCTCGCCAGTCTGGTCCTATGCTGGATTTTCCTCTATCCCTAGTGAACCCCGTCAGTCCCTCACAACCTGGGGACGAACGGGATAGTCTGTAGGGAGGATGGGGAGTGAACAAGGGGGTGAATTCACACGCACTGCTGGCGTACTAGAGGTCGCCAAGCGAAATGTTCCTATCCTAGCGTGAACAATATGGTAATCGTCGCTCGTGGCTTTTACCGGACCGCAGTGGCGGCTCGTGGCCCTCAAAGTACCTGAGGCCCAGAACCGAGAATTAATGGAAACGGGACATATTGTTACCGTGATGGCTGATGGCTTCAATAGAGAGACGCTTACCTTCGGATGTCCGTCGGTCAGTTTTCTCCATCGCTTCTTCGGATCTTTGACCAAAGGACTTCGCTTAGATCATAAATAATGTATAAAATTCCTAGCCTTTAGTCATTGTTCAAAGTCCAGTGGGAATAACCGGCTCAGATATCAACAACCAGTCACAGTTTCCACAGACCCGCAGTTATCACTACACGGCGTCACCACTCACAGACTGACAGCAAGCCACACGAGCACGATGCGCTGCGACGAGATTGGATCACACGCCAAGGTTTGTAATTGCATTTAAAATGAACCATCTGGACGCAGGATTGGCCATATTGCCGCATTGCGCCGCCTCCCCGAGCTGGAGCTGCCGGTGGCCTCAGTCAGGTGAGAGCCGCAGATTTGCTTCAAATTGTCACCGCACCCATGACGCATTAGTGCCAAAACAAAGTACGTAATATGTATCGTACAAATATAAAACATCTTGATTATACATGGTGAAATGTCCTGCCAGACATTGTGAATCGGAGCGGTGATCTCCAGTGTTTAAAACAATCGTCCATAGACACACAATCGTCATAAACACTGGAGATCACGCTACGATCAATGTCTGGCTAGACATCACCATGTATAATCAAAGATGTTTTATATTTGTAGATACATATTACGTACTTTGTTTTGGCATCTAATGGTCATGGGTGGGTGACAATTTTGAAGCAAATCTTGCGGCTCTCACCTGTTAAGACGGTCGTAACACTGCTGCTGCCGTGTTTCACAATTTCCTGCTCGTCCCTCTACCGCCGCGGTCTGCCGCCGGCGGCGCTCGCTGGCGAAAAGAAAGATGATTTTAAAACATAATTATATAATCGATTTATGTTGAAATTCAACCAAATGTGTGTTTAAATCAATAGATCAGTATGTCCCCTTATTCATTAACTTTTTATTTGCGTCGCTGTGACTCTTATGAGCTGAATAATCGCTTAGAGGCCCAACAGTTTCGGGCCTCAGACGACTTCCATTGCCAGCCATAGACGCGCATCGTCGGTTGCACGGCGTTTGCTCGCTGGTGCCTCGGAGCTGTAGTAAGCGAGTGGGAGTCGCCGAGGCGCCGCGGCCGGGCCTCAGTAGCAGGCTCTGGCTTCGAAACTACGGGTATTTTATTATTTAAAAACAGACCGGTCACTGGTGGGCGGAGCGGCTCGAAAATTGTGTTGGTACTTATTAGTTCATATGAATAATATGCATGTAACACGATGTGAATTATAAATGAATGAGAAAAACACATTACTTTTCTATTTAAAAATATATTATCCGCGTCTTTCTCAAAAATGACTGGTGAGGCCCGGCCTCAGTTGCCTCCTATGACGAGCCGCCACTGCCGGACCGATGGCCGGATGACCACGTGCACCATGTTTACTGTGTTCGATAGCGATCGTTCAATATTTAATTTTAGGTGATTGATTAAATGTCAAACAGTATTTTCAGATACAAGTGCAAACGAAAATGGCCACTGCATTATGCGGCTTTGCACTGTTGTCTGCCAGTTTGCCTGGACGTTGATGTATGAATAAGTATGGATCAGTTTTGCTCGTTTTAATTGCGAGCTGTATGTTGTTTTCAGTGCCGGACTGTGCATTTCAGTGCTGGATCATTGTATTTCAGTGCCGGGCACTGCTGTACCGAGTATGCGTGCTTCAGTGTCTGCCTGTCCGTGTTTCAGTGTTGGACACTGCTGTACCGAGTATGCGTGCTTCAGTGTCTGCCTGTCCGTGTTTCAGTGTTGGACACTGCTGTGCCGAGTATGCGTGCTTCAGTGTCTGCCTGTCCGTGTTTCAGTGTTGGTCCGGTTTCAGTGTTGGACACTGCTGTACCGAGTATGCGTGCTTCAGTGTCTGCCTGTCCGTGTTTCAGTGTTGGACGATGAGAACTCTGGCGAGTTCACCGCCGGCGCCATCACCACGGTGACGGTGAAGCTCACCAGACGGGACCTGGGCGACGTGAACGGGCCGCAGCCCGTCGAGAGCGCCGAGCCAGCAAACGAGGAGGAGGCCGCCACCGGTGCCGGGGACGAGACCAAAACTGAGGTACAGTCCCGCGGCACACCCGCGGCCCCCGGGGGCTCTGACCGCCCCCTGGCGGGAGAGGAAGCGACAGAGCGGGGGATGAGCTGGACCAAGAGACTGTATTGCTGCCTCTGTGGGGAGGGGGCGTGCCTTGTGTGTGCTCTGTGCATTGTACGGTGTGTTGACAGGTCAGGTATGCACTGTACACTAGTGGCTGTTGGGGTAGTGTGATTACGAGCGAGCGCGAAGCGCTCGCTCGTCTTTACGTGGTATATGGGGAAACAAATGACAATGAGTGACCCAACCCGACCCGACCCGTGGCGATGAAAAGATATAAGGTTGCAAAGATATAAGCTTGAGTAGCTTATATCTTTGCAACCGGACGTCCGATTGACAAACGGGTTTCTTTGCTGAGTAGCCACATCCAATCAATCCTGTTTTTTTTTTGTTATCAGTGCCATCTGCCGACTCAAGTGGGTGACTACCACTGTGAGTGGCGCGTGCCGCGTGAGGGGTGTTGAAAGGTGTTTTGTCGCAAAAAAAAAACGCAACGGCTGGGCTGATTGTGTTCAAATTTGGTGTGTGGTTAGGGACCCCTCAGCCGCCGCTTTTCCACTAGTCAGGGGTGGGGTGCCTCTGCACGTGCGCACGTGCCCACCCTTTTTTGTATCTCAGAAACTACTTGCCAGATTGAGTTGAAATTCACCATACATTTCCTTCGCCCTCGCTCGTTCATCGCCAACTACGGCGCTTTACTGGTAATATGTTGTGGCAGTCACTACTGGATCAATGGCCTTGTTATTCCCAATGTGTTGAGAGAATGTCTGACTGTGATGATACACAAACCAGTTCAGCCAATCAAAAACAAAGCGACCCAGTTTTCGTCTATTAATAGATGGCAAGTTGTGACAAGCCTACTGTTAGTGCGACGGAGACGGGTTAATGTTTGATCCTGGCGAGAGTTTATAAGCAGAATCGACGAAGGTGCCTAGTGCCTACGTCCGAGCAGGCTTATGTCGTGCCAAACAATACTCACAGGGGTCTGTATTGAAAACAGGACTCTGTTGTCCCAGTTCCTAACTATCCACGGCCCGTTCGAAAGTGACGCTTTCGCTGCTCAACATACCATTGATTCGTGGGAGTTTTCTGATGTTTGGCTGATACTGTCGTAATGCTGAGACAGGTCTAGTCAGTTTTGGTATGATGTGTTCAGCATATTTTTAGTATCATACTGCTAGCAAATGTCGATGTCGGAGTCAGTTGGCCTTATGTCCTTTGCCTTATGTATATTTTGCGACTTGTGTGCGTGTCTGTTGCTTCGATGAGCGTCGTTGTTAAATATTAGAAGAGGTCTAATTGGCCGCATTCACTGCATGGCGGTCTGTGCACACAAATACTTATCATGAATGTCAGTGCGTATATCTTTCAAATGTGTCGCTGCTTCATCAGGTTGGTTACATTTTTCAGAATAAGGACAAATCGACGCCTGTATGGAAGTCGTCGAACAAGAAGAAGGCGAAAACGGGGAAGAAGGCCTCGAAGAAGACGAAGTTGAAGCAGGTCACGAAGCCGGGCGAGTCGCCGAAGCCTTCCAGCGAGGTGAGTAGACCACCAAGTCATTGTGCTGTTCCTCTAATTGGAGTCTTGATTGCATCTTTTTGCATCTTTCTGCTATAATTGTATTCTGCTGAATATGTATCCATTAAAAGTACATGCAGTGGGCTCGCTAGCTTGTCTTGAGCCATGTTGTGTGGATCTGTATCCCATTCTCTGCTATTTTCTTTTTCTTTGTGCTAAAGATGTACTCCAGAATCAGAACTTACCACAAGCACCAATACTATGGCCCTTGGTGTCATTTGACTGGCATTGGCTTTCCCTCACCGTATACGGCAGCGGTCGGACTAGTGTGTGCCCTGTGCTACTGTGCTCTGTATGACTTTCATGTATGACTCTCCCGTATGACTCTCCCGTATGACTCCTGTATGACTCTCCTGTGTGACTCTCCTGTATGACTCTCCCGTATGACTCTCCTGTATGACTCTCCTATATGACTCTCCTGTATAACTCTCCTGTATGACTCTCCTGTAAGACTCTCCTGTATGACTCTCCTGTATGACTCTCCTGTATAACTCTCCTGTATGACTTTCATGTACGACTCTCCCGTATGACTCTCCTGTATGACTCTCCCGTATGACTCTCCCGTATGACTCTCCCGTATGTCTCTCCCGTATGTCTCTCCCGTATGACTCTCCCGTATGACTCTCCCGTATGACTTTCCTGTATGACTCTCATGTATGACTCTCCTGTATGACTCTCCTGTATGACTCTCCTGTATGACTCTCCTGTATGACTCTCTTGTGTGACTCTCCTGTATGTTTCCTCTTTGACTTTCCTGCATGACTCTCATGTATGACTCTCCTGTCTGACTCTCCTGTATGACTCTCCTGTATGACTCTCCTGTATGACTCTCATGTATAACTCTCTTGTATGACTCCTGTATAACTCTCCTGTATGACTCCTGTCTGACTCTTCTGTATGACTCTTGTATGACTTGTATGACTCTTGTATGACTCTCCTGCATGACTCTCTTGTATGACGCCTGTATAACTCTCCTGTATGACTCTCCTGTATGACTCTTCTGTATGACTCTTCTGTATGACTCTCATGTATGACTCTCATGTATGACTCCTGTATGACTCTCATGTATGACTCCTGTATGACTCTCCTGTGTTGCTGTGCCGGGCAGCGGTCGGAGGGCCACGGATCCGGCAGTGAAGACGCCGGCTCTGGTGACGAGTCTGACCACTCTGACGCCGGCTCCGAGAGCGACGCGTCGGTCGGCGCCGCGCGGCCCGCCCGCACCGCCGACGAGCGCGAGTCCGACGACGAAGAGTGGGAGCGCTTCCAGAGCCGCATCAACAAGCGAGGCAAGGCGCTGGAGACCAAGTCTCGCGTCTCACACCCCGTGCACGCACCCCACTTCCCGGATGAGAAGCAGGAGTATTGGTGGGTGTACGTGTGTGACAGGAAGAACAAGGGTCTGGTGACGGCGCCGTTCCAGGTGACGGATCTGGTCACCGAGGCTGATATGGAGTTGAAGTTCACCGCGCCCAAGAAGCCGGGACTGTATACATTCACGGTGGTGTTGCGGTCGGACGCCTACCTCGGCTTCGACCAGACCAGGGATATTAAGGTGAGTAGACTATGCAGTGTCCTAAATGCATCCTCAGCATCGCACGTCTCCGTAATGGAAGTCAGCATTATTACCATTCACATATTGTTCTTATTGTAGCTAGTTAGAGTACCCTTTATAAAAAATGTAATCGGCCTCACCTACTATAATGCCTACTGATGCGTGGTGAATGCTGCCTGTTTGGGCCCTCGGGTTCTCTTCACGGTAAGGCTGCGTAGCGCGTATTCATTTGGCCTTCTCTTATTGATGCTGCTTGCTCATATGGTCCCCTCCCGTGCCGTATCTGACCCCCCTCTCCCCCTCCCTCCCCTCAGCTGGACGTAAAGCAGGCGCACGAGATCCCGGTGGAGCACCCGCAGTGGGACATATCAGACGAGGAGGAGAAGTCGGACGACGAGAGCGACGTGGATGAGTTCGCTACCGATGACGAGTTCGACGCCTCAGACATGGACGACTAGAGAGCACAGCAGCTGCCAGGGCCTGACGCGTCCGACAGGGGCGACCCTTTCGGCCCACGGCCCACCGATCAGCATGAGTGACTGGTGCGATGTGCGACGAGCGAGTGAAAGGTAGCAAGCTGAGGCGACCGGAGGATATAAGGAGACGACCGACAGTTGGAGACAGAGGGAGGCAGTTGGACAGTGAAGACAGTTGAGACAGTTGAGACAGTTGGGGGAGGGGATGGGACGGCTAAATGTAGAGAGCGATATGGACGAGTGTGAGGTCGGCGCCGACACTGGAGTGGTGTTTCGGGAGGTGTTGTGCGGAGTATTATTGCCGAGCAGACCAGCTAGTGATGGGAGGGGACTGCTGCGGGTCGGTGCGGTGGTGTGACGTCGTTCGGGGCTGACACGTGACAGGAGGGACAGTCGCACTGCAGGTGGGCCGGTCCCGCCGGCCGGCTCCGTGCTGTCAATGAAAGAGGCTAACCTCTGCTACCCGCGTGGCGAGGCAGGTCCGTCGTGGAGGTGCAGTCAGCGTCGCTGCAGGTTTAGGCAAATCCCTGATTGTGTCCGCCAGTGGTGCACCCCGTGCTGCCTGTCGCTGTGAACACTGTCACGATCCCGGCGGGGCGGATAACACTGCACAAGGACCGAAACATCAGCCGACGCACGATCACAGGTGGTGTACACGATCACTGTCGCCCCCAGAGACGACGCAAACTGTAACTGTCTGACGTTTCCTGTTTCACACTGATGTTCACATGCTGGTTAGCCCGAGTGAGTTCAGAAGACCGGTATTTTTTTAGGCCGTGCGGTGTGCTGAGGGTGGGTGGTGTGGGTCTGTCGGCGCGCGCGTGTACAGGTGTTTCCGTTCCAAGTGGTTCCAAGGTCAGTGAGACTCGTCGTGAACTGTTCGCAGATTGATCTGATGGCTGCGGCGCGCTGTTAGCGGTACTGGTGGTGGGGTTTCGGTTTGTTTGTTCTCGAGCTGCTGTGTTTCGAAATTTATACCTGTTATAACTTCTGGGGCATTTGTTAAGTATTTTATCAAATACATCCAAACGGAATTGTATTGTGTTTGCTGGTGTGGATGTTGGGTTATTGTATCGCTATTCGCAGAACATCATTTTCAAAGCTTTTCTCCTTTCGTGCGACCTTCCCGAATCCGGACCACTGCTGTCACCCGATTGCTAAATAGCGTTTCGTTTAATTGTTATGTTTAATTTGTGCCTTTTTTGTCGACAGTACCTATTCACTTCACTTGTCCAGTACTCAGAGAAAGTGCTTCTGTTTCTCTGATGCATATTTATATAAATTTTAGTATTTTGCATCCATTTCGTAAACGGAAGAATGTCATTCTGTTTGCGGTGCTTCAGCGCGTCTGATGTTTTTGCGCCAACGTTTGATGGATGTTGAAAGGATTGGAGAATTTCGAACACTTTCGTTAGATGTACGAAATAAAATAACAATATAATAAGTTAACTTTTAATAGCGGAACTTCAAGACATGGCAAATAATTTGCACTGTTTTGCCCTTTCTGTTCTGTTTTAATGGTCTATCCGTAAGGCCCAGAGGGGGCACGTCCCCCTCCCATTGGGCCCACTTTTACATTAACAATTTATCGCCGACGTCACTGTTTACGACTTTTTAGGCTTCCTGCAGAATATAGTGGCCCTAATCCGTGAGATATTTGTTGACCCATGTTATCGGTGCCCTTTGCCGAGGGGGCCCCTGGGGATGCCGAACCCCCTCCCCTTGACTGCGCCTCTTGTAAGGCCACACTAGGTATAAATCCAAAGGGGGGTTCCGGACTATGTCACCCAACACTGCTGAAATTTGCCAAAAATCGATATATTTATTAGTTCTAAAGCAAACCCGAGAAATATTTATAAATAATGCTGGCAGCGGTGAGCGGCGACAATGGAACGGAACAGTTGTTCAAAATAGGCGAACTGAGATACAAATTACTAGCAGCGTTCCTTCAGTACTGCGTCAACTATAACGCAGCAAAGACAAGAAGACGTAAACAATCAAAAATAATAATTTGGTTGAAAGGTCTGTGGCCTTTTACTTTGCCTTTTACCATAGGGCAAGGCCATAGACATAGACCATAGGGGCTAGTGCTATACCTATAGATAGGTTCTGTTTTGCTATAGATAAACATTTAATATATTTGGACATTAGTGCCCACAAGACGACCTATTCTTGTCAAGAAGTTCAAGGGATCCTCGTTTGTTTTTGTGTTGCGTAATTGTCTTAAATTGTGCTAATGCTTTTCTATATTGGATTTTGAATGCAAGAATGACAGAAAATGGATATGTTGTTTGTTCTGAAAATCTGAATTTATCTTCTGTGGGTGAGAACATCACTGGTTCTGAACTTTCCAATAAGGTGAGCATGATTGTGATGTTCACATAATGTTATGAAATTGCCTGCCATTCAACAGCGATGCTTACTGAAATTAGATCCTGATGGTACATTACTTCAGACAGGTTAGATTGCATATTTTGCAGATAAGAGCTGTGATTAACTGAGAACTATGGGGTTGCAACAACATCTGAAAATAATCAGGGGGCACAAATTGACCCAAGCAGTTGTTGCGCCCTAAAACCCCAATAAATAAATGCAAATGATCAGAAAAGTTTGGTATCTAAGTAAGGTGAATAGCAGTAACAAATAGATAGTAAAACACCAGACATTAAAATGTCATGTTGATGGTGATATAGATGATTACAAAATACAAAATATTGCAAATAACATGAAATGTCTTGTGTTTTGATAGATCCATAATTACAATTGTTTCCCTATGTTGGGTATCACACTCACTATGTTGCTCTGATTTCAGATTAATTTAGCACTTTTGAAGTTTTGGCTATTGAGTGAATTTCTTTTCTGGCATGTTATTAGGATCGATTTGTATTGCTTTAAGATTTAGTGCCTAATGAATGACTCAAGTCTCAACTGACTGTTGGCTGCCTTCCCATGACATTCATAAGCTTGCATTACAGCATCTCATGGCTCATATACTTCTCATTGTTCTCAGGCGCCCTGCTGTGTGCTATGTGGCACCAACATAACTGAATCAGATGCAGATGACCTGGGCAAACTGGACATCTTTGGAAGACTTTCTCCTGCTTTTGATGTTATTACTATCAACAAGGTAGGTAACATAGCTATACTTTGTGAATTGTGATAGACCATTGGCTCATTTCCAGCATTTGTTTGGCCTACACCCATCCTGTGGTTGCCTGGGGCTTCAGCTTTGTGCCTGTGAATAATATTAAGTCATTGTTATTGGTGGTTCCCTGTTCCCAGTGGCTGCTAAGCCTCATCAAAATCCTCCTGTGGCACAGGCATTCCCGTTACCATCACATATCACATATCACAGGCATTTGGCACCTGGTCTGTGGGCTGTGGGGCCATGCACCTATTTTTGGGAACACCTGTCATAATAATTTTCCAGTGATTTCATGCTATGTTTTTTGTTTTTGTTTTTTCATTGCTGTGTTTTTTAAAGCTTATTGTGAGTGTCATTTTATTCTCTTTTTTATCATCTGAAATTGATTTATTAGCTAAAACTAACAACTCACCTTCTATCTTCCTTGCATCACTCAATCAGTGTAATCCTGCACAGTGTACTGCACTATAATAACATAGATGAGCATTGAGCATGGTAGTAGTTAATGACCCATGTCTCCACACAGTATCTTATCACTACATTGAATAACCAACAAAGCAACTCTGTGCCTCCTGTTAGCTGTATCTCACTTAAGCCTGGCCTTGTTTGTATCTGTTTCAGCTGGCATCTGTGACAGGCTGCAGCACTGCTGAGCTGTACAGCCGTGGCAACCACATCTGTGCCAGCTGTCATGCCCGCCTTCGAAAGCTGCACAGTCTGGAGACATCGGTACGCTGGTGCTGCCACTGGGGAGTTATACAGGACACCAGGGAACTGTTGGGCAAAGGTTACCGACCACGAACACTGGGCACCGGAGATGTGTCATCACAACGAGCACTGAACATTCGACGTCAGGCTCTGGGTGCTTGACACCAGACACTGGACAGTGGCCATGGACACATGTTAAGGGAAACAGGACACTGCATCGGAAATCCGACACTGACCGTTGGACATTATGTATTGCCTATCGGCCACAACGCTGAACATCGCACCAGATCTTTGACCATGACGCTGGAAGCAGTTGCAGAGCATGCACAATGCACATATCAGGCAGCCAGCTAGTCCTTTGTTGGAGCCTAACATCTCGACAATTTGTAATTATGATGTCCTACATCGTTGTGATATTCACAAGCCCGTTGTTTCCCTTCCACTGCTTTAACGCCTGTGCCGCTGTCCTCTCCCCGCAGACGGAGCAGGAGCGGGCGCTGCTGTCGGAGCTGTACCGCCGCAGCAGCGCTCCCCGTCCTGTCCCTCCGCCGCCGCCCGGGGACAGTCTCCTGCTGGTCAATGACGTGGAGGTGCGCCTCCAGGACGACCAAGTGACGGCCGTGCCGCTCACCAACAGCCGGCGACGACAGCTGCTGAGACAGGCGCGCAGTGCCGAGCGCCGTCCAGTGCAAGGTGATGGGCGACCAGAGACAGTGGCCTGAGACAGACCGCGCAGTGCCGGAGTCGCCGGTTTCCAGTGCAAGGTGAAGGGGCAAGACGCAGAGACCAAGTGGCTGGAGACAGCTGCTGAGCCAGGCGCGCAGTGCGGAGCGCCGTTTCAGTGCAAGTGAGGGGCAGACCACGAGACAGGTGGCGAGACAGGTGTGGTGTGCCGAGCGTCCGCTTCCAGTGGCAAGGTGAGGGGCAGACCAGAGACAGTGGCTGACGACAGGCGCGCAGTTGCCGAGCGCCGTTTCCAGTGCAAGGTGAGGGCTGAGGGCAGACCAGAGAGCAGTGGCTTGAGACGGTGTGGCAGTTGCCGAGCGCCGCTCCAGTGTAAGTGTGAGGGGCAACTGCGAAGACAGTGGCTGATACAGGTGTGGCAAGGACGAGCGCCGCTTTCTCAGTGCTTAAGGTGAGGGGCAGACAGAGCACAGTGGCTGAGACAGTTGTGGCAGTGCCGAGCGCCGTTTCCAGTGCAAGGTGAGGGGCAGACCAGAGACAGTGGCTGAGACAGGCGCGCAGTGCCGAGCGCCGTTTCCAGTGCAAGGTGAGGGGCAGACCAGAGACAGTGGCCGAGACAGGCGCGCAGTGCCGAGCGCCGTTTCCAGTGCAAGGTGAGGGAGCGCCGTTTCCAGTGCAAGGTGAGGGGCAGACCAGAGACAGTGGCCGAGACAGGTGTGCAGTGCTGGAGCGCCGTTTCCAGTGCAAGGTGAGGGGCAGACCAGAGACAGTGGCCGAGACAGGTGTGCAGTGCCGAGCGCCGCTTCCAGTGCAAGGTGAGGGGCAGACCAGAGACAGTGGCCGAGACAGACGCGCAGTGCGGAGCGCCGTTTCCAGTGTAAGGTGAGGGGCAGACCAGANAATACAAATACCTAGCTACTTACCGCAAAAATTGACATTCTCAAACAGTAGACACACTCCAGACTCCCTGTATGGATGTATATTGGTTTGGCTGTATAATTTATATAGCAAAACTTCACCAGGTATATGTATTCTGAAACTGTTAAGTGCGAGAACTTTTACAGAACGATTTCGTGCATAAGGAATTCGACACGGAGGCGTAAGCGAAGAAATGCTGATTCGTGATTATAGTTTTATGCATTTTAACGATTCAGTTTATAAACGAGCTGAAGGCGAGTTTATAAACTGAATATTTAATGTCACGAGTGCATAAAACGATTTAGTGCATGGCCGAAGACTGTCTGTTTAGAGCGCAAATATATATTTTTTCAAGTATTCAATGCAGGGTCATTTACCTGAGGCTTTAGCAGTGCCTTTTTACTTTTATGAGTGTATCAACCATCAACACTCTAGTTAAAGGGAGTGTGCCTACTCTTTTGAAATGTCAAATATATTTTTATTACGGTAAGAATCTATTGCTTTGATTATTGGTACGATAAAAATTCACGTCTGGGCCCTTTAGTTAATTCTTACTTAATATTCCTCTTTTGCATTTGTTTTGTTTCAAAACTCATAAACGATCGTCCCCACTATAAGCAGAGTAGCGAAGATGTTACCTATAATGGCGACTAAAGACAAAACAAACCTTTATGACAAATGTATATTGTTTGTTTACAGTGATCGTGAATCTGTTCGGCGCTGTTATCAGTGCTCACGAGTGGTTTCTATTGGCCAGAGCTAAACAATATATACTAGCGTGTAATTTAAGCAATGCTTCCTAGTAGCGAAAGCTCTCTGGGACTATCGATAATTAAGGTACTGCCATTATGTGATGGCGACTTTGGAATATCTCAGCAAACTAAAGTGATTCCTGGGAAATGAAGTAATGGGATTAAATGTCAGAAAAATATGTTCTACAGACTAGTGTCAACAACTCCACATGACCAATGTGAGTAGTCACACTCCCTTTAATACACCGCTACAGTTAAGCACATGGTCAATGGGAAAACAGTCTTTGGTCATGCAATAAATAAATTAAGTGCATGGTCGAATACTGTTTTCCCATTGTTCACGTGCTTAATTTTAGCCGTGTAGGAAAGTGCTAATACACTCCCAGAAGTGATAATACACTGCTAACGCTGAGCCTCAGGTCAATGACCCTGCATTTAACTCTATAAAATATGTATCTGACCGTACTTAAAATCTATACTTGAAAAGTTGCCTGCTAGCTAAACGGCCATGCACTAAATTTGTATGCACTCGTGGCATTACAGATTCAGTTTATGAACTCGCCTTCGGCTCGTCCATAAACTAAATCATTAATGCTACTCATGCATACTACTATAGTATCACATTTGTATTTGATGGATTTCTGTTGTTACGAGCAGTATAATTATCACAAGACGGTAGAAATTGTATGCTCTTGTTGCAGAAAATTAAGAATAATGAGAAAAAGACAAGATCCAAATAAAACTAATCTGGATTAGTTGAGTTATTAACCTAAGATTATTTTCGTCTCTCGTCTTTTCCCAATTATTCTGACTGGTATGTAAGATGAGCATAGTCTACATTTTCTATCATCGTATCTTATTGTCTCCAAACCAACATTTCCAACGAGTTTTTAGTTGTTGTGTACCAAAGGTACTATGGTCGCAGATTTTGCTCGGCGGAATCAACGGCCTTGACTTACTCCCGTCATGACCTCCACCCGTCGCGTCTCGTTAACGGTCGGGCTTGCTGCTGTCACGTGCTTCAGCTGAGATGCAAGTTTGGTAGATAAACTGCGTATGCTCTGAACTCAAGAACTGCAATTTATGCGTCTAAGTAGATTTAACGTGGCTCTTATATAAATAGGGTTAGCAAGTGAGTTCACTTGAGTTCAGAATATGTCTCGTTTATGCACAATACCTGCATCTCAGCTGAAGCATGAGACAGCAGCGAGCTCTGATTGTTATCTGGACCCCTAGGGGCCAGGGATATGATGGGAGGAAGTAAGTCAAGGCCGTTAATTCCGTCGAGCACAATTCTTCTATGGTGTTATGTCATTGGTTCCAATCCATGATTTTGACTTTTGCGATCCTCCGCCAACGTTGTCCTCACCAACACATTTCCGAACATATCTTCTCACACTCCCTGGTCCGGTCCCACGGCCCTTAGTTTTGTCACCACTCCTATCACGTGCCAGCGATAACTGACTCGTCACATAACCGCGTCACCGTCATGTCTCGATAGGTCTGCGGCAAACGGTTCCGTGCCTTCAGCCATCGCGTGGAACACATGTTGATCCACGTCAATGAAACCCCGTGGGCCTGCGAGCTATGTCCGAAGACATTCCGCACCAAATCGGCCCGCACTGCCCACCAGAGAGTCCACACGCCTGCCGAGGGTCACTTCAGCTGCTCCGTCTGCGACCGCCAGCTGGCCGACGCCTCCTCACTGCGCGCGCACGTGCGCACCCACGAGCAGCACAAGCCGTTCACGTGCGACACGTGCCACCACAAGTTCGCGCGCCGCAAGGACCACGCGGTGCACGTGCGCCAGCACACTGGCGAGCGGCCGCACGCGTGTCCCGAGTGTTCGGAGACATTCGTGGCGCGCTCGCGGCTGAACCGGCACCGGCTGTTGCACCGCGACAAACAGTTCGCCTGCGGCTGCGGCCGCGCCTTCCGCCGCCGGTACGAGCTGCAGAGGCACGGCAGGAGCTGCGGCCAGTCGGCGGTAGCGGCAGCGGCGGAGACTGGGACCTCAGCGGTGGTGATGGTGGCGGAGACTGGGCCAGCGGCGGAGACGACAGACCCAGCCGCCGCTGACCAGACAGCTGGACAGACCACAGCGCTCACCTACCTGCCGACGCTGATGTTGCCGGAGACGGCGTCCACTCTCTACTACCAGGTGGTGACGCCGGTGACGACGACAGCAGCTGCTATAGAGGGCGCGGAGGAGGGCGCGCCACCGGAGCAGTTCACTCAGCTGCCCTTGGTCACATACTGAGCGTCCGGCTCCGATCCTGATCACGAATCTCATCTCAATGTGTGCAGTGTGACTAGTGAGAGGTAGCAGGTCTAAGGCTGCTGGGCTGACGGCAGCTGCGTTCCTGGCTGTAAGTCAGTCTTTCTGCTTGCGTTTATGGTGAACAGACATGTCCATAGATCCATGAATAGGTCACAGATCCAGGATTTTCCCATACAATTCAAACACGGGTCTAGGATTCTACCAGATCTCGCGGGAAAATTTAGCGTTATATCAGTGATTCCATTGGTTATCAGATGAGATCTAGCAGTAAATATGGGTCCAGTAGAATTGTGCGCTAAAATTGCACAGTGCATTTATGGTCTCGTGAAATATCTGATCTGACCGGATCTCTTTATGAGATATCATAAGAGGCATAACATCTCACGACGAAGTTCACCAACTGATCCCGCGGCCCCATCTACTTGCATTAGTCAAAGATCCAGTATCCCTCCCCCCCTCCAACAAACAGTACATTATTGTGAGTGTTTGATTTGGTGCCCTTTTCCACACAATGTGAAATCCGACCTCGTATCTCGTTGGATTTCTTTGGAGAGAAGTCTGATATTCCAATGGATATTATGTTTTTCGGGAGCCCTAGGTCTGTGGTAGATACCGTATCCAGATTCCAGAAATCAGATTCATTTTTTGCGTATATGTCTGATAGGGTGACGTGTTTGAGTGGCCTCACTGTGTGCCAAATAGTTGGGCTGTAATTCACATATCTGAGTTGTATCCTGGACGTACTATCTGTACGTATTTATGGTAGTTAGCAGCGTCACTTGAATCTGAGGGGAATGCCAAAGACGGCCTTGATAATCGTGTGCTCAAAGTGCTGTAAACTATGACTGATTTTAAAGTTCGCATTCCTCGTGTAGCTATTTATCGTGGTAACAAAGTCTTCATATATTTTTGTAGCAGCTATAGCGATTCAGTGCTGTTCTTTCTGTCTGAAGGATATTGAGGACATTTTGAAGCTGTGTTATGGATAAACGACTGTATAGTGTGTGCTCTTTGGACTGGTGGTGAAAAAAGCGAGACCACATTGATACTGCTCGCCCTAGGTATTCGCACTTGTGTCTATAAGAGGGTCGTTCGCTTTATGGCCCGTTCATTGCGTTACGGATGCGATGACGGTGGTGTGAGCTGTAAAAATGGTGTGTTTTATGACCCACCGTCTTTGTGTTGGTGGCCATTAAGACATAAAGACATAGATAAGACATAAAAGGACGAGTGCAACAAAAGAGCCTCCAGGCCCATACGAGGTTGCACATATCCCCAACCCCAACAGTCTCACCTCCAGTCCACCCCCACCTACCTAAAAACAAGTGTCTAATCCCCGAGTACTTATAACTAATACCTTCCTCTGTATAGATTTAATCTAAATCTAATTTGAAGGAGGCAATGACACTGCAGTAGCGACATCCCCCGGTTAGCTTATTCCAATGTCCTACCACCCTTTCTGCTGAAAAATGACTGACGTAGCCTAGTTTCTACTTGTTTCATTACGAGTTTATGCTGATGACCTCTACTACGATTTTTCCCTAGCTGAATCAAACGATTCCCTTTTAAATATCCAGAATGCTGACCATTTCACAAATTTGGAATACTTCAATAGAACTCCTCTTAGCCTTCTAATATCTAAGTGAAAACAACCACCCAATTTTTTAATTTTCTTCACAAGCCAATACTAGAAAGACAATTTACCATTTTTGTTGCCCTTTTCTGAACTCTTTCTAACAACCAACAATCTTTCATTACCGGTGTGTTGGCTTCAGAGTTTTGATCGCTGCGTCTCCTTTTCACTTCTCAGCGTGACACATCATTTATGATGAACACGCTACATTCCGACATGGCACAGGCACATTCACAGCTTACAAATGCAAGTCGCAATACAAGAGTGTATGTACATATAACCGAGTTTTCTTCCGTTTCGTCTTCGATCGTCAGTTGCTAGTGATAGTTTTGTTTCAACGAGCGTTGTCGCCCTTTATTACTGCTTTCGATATTTGTTAGAAAGCACGGGTTGTCGTTCTTTAGCCGTTAACGACGTTTCTTTTATCGCGAGGTGCTTGGTATTTCGAAAGCGAACCACTGTTGAGCCATTCACCAGTTGACGATAGTGACGGCCTTTTCGGGCGACGTAAGCAGGTTGCGGTAGAAGTCGATGAGTGACTTCCTGAGCCGCTTGTTGAAGAGCAGATAGAAGAGATAGTTGGCGCTGAAGTTGGCGATCTCGAGTAGATTCGCCGTTGCAGTGGCTACGTCGAGTGCCTTGGTGGGCTGGTCCGTGTACAGCAGGCAGGTGGTGGTGATGACAGCCGGCATCATACCCAACACCAGACCCACCATGATGGCCACCACCAGCCAGATCAGCTGGCGCTCCTCGGCCACCTCGCGCTCGCCCAGCTGCTGCGCAATGCCGGGCATGCTGGCCACGCTGGCCATGCTGGCCTCACGGTGCTGGCCGACCGCCGGCGGCAGGCGACCCTCCGCCCGAGCCAGCATCTCCTGAAACCCGACAGCGATCTTCCAGTTGAGGAGGAACATAACGACCATCGGCGCCAGCCGCGTCACCACCTCGGTGAAGATGATGTAGCCCTTCCAGCTGCCGTCGCGGTCGTGGTTCACCACCCAGCCTCCTGCCACCTCGTCCGTGGAGCTGTTGAAGAGGCACGGTAGGCTGATAACCACCGCGACCAAAGCCACCGCTAGCACCCGCCGATGAGCATGCGACCGCCTGTGGTCGCGCTTGAAGTCCATGGAGCGACAGACGGAGATGTAGCGGTCGATGGTCAACACCACGATGATCCCCACCGAGCAGCACATGGTGGTAGTGAGCAGCCACTCCTCGACATGCGCCGCGTACGTGGCCAGCGCCGGCTCGTCCACCACCTCTGTTGGCGCCGCCAGCCGCACCAACGTCGGGATCAGACTGAGCATGATGGCTATGTCGACTGTGGAAAGCACCACCAGGAAGAAGCGGGTGACGCCCCAGCGGCGCGGCGCCACCAGACAAGGCAGGAAGACCAGGTTGCCGAGGATGCCGGAGGTGACCAGCAGCGGCGCCACGATGCCGTACGTCACGTGGTGTAACCGGCGCGTGAAGACCGGGTCACTGACGTTCAGGTACGGGTGGTCCATCTGTGGGCGGTAGCGGGGGGTGGTTAGTGAAGCTGAAGAGGCGGTGGTGTCGGTTGGTTAGTGTGGTTAAATTGAGGGTCACTCCGTTGTGGGGTTGTAGAAGTCCATTAGTGAGGCTGTAGAAGTCCATTAGTGTGGCTGTATAAATCCATTAGTGGGGCTGTATAAGTCCATTAGTGGGGCTGTATAAATCCATTAGTGGGCTGTAGAAGTCCATTAGTGGGGCTGTGAAAACCGTTAGTATGTATGAGGTGGGCTGTAGTATGCTGGAGGTGGATGTGCGTGGGCTGAAGGTGGGACTGGTGTGAGACTTCCATAATCTATTGCCACATATCAGATGACTGCTGCCAAACGTTCTTCTGGAGTTCTGACAACACCTAGAGTCCTCGTCTAAAATTATTTCGAGTGACCTTTGGCGTGGTATTACTTGGGCCTTATATCTGAACTTTTTAGTTCATTGCCGTTTGTTTCGTCATGTTTCGACATTTTGTTTGGATGAATGGCAAAAAGCTGTTTGCTCCATTTATTAGCTTACACCCGACGTGCTTTTTTTCGCGATATTTGCCCGTTTTTAGACGTGCGTCTGTACTCTGTACGCTGTCGGTTGTTCTTTGGAATATAAAGCCGGATCATCGCATAGATGGATGCGAAGTGCTGTAATCTCTTTTGTCTCGTGCATGGACATTTATGTCAATATTTTGCAACGTTTGTGATGTTTTGAGTTACGATACGTGAATAACGAGTCGACAGCTCGATAGCTTACTGCATTCCATTGATCTTACATTTATTTAGTGGGTTGACGTCTAGTAATTGTTTTATAATTTTTTGCTCGTTTTGCCGTCAGCCCGAGTCAGATTGCTATAGTAATGCGTGGTTGCACTGCTTAGGCTACTTTGCATGCAGTGAAACAGGAATGTTGAAGGTAGTGTGACAAGCAAATTTATGCTCATAATATGTCTAGCCTTTTCTTTAAGCGTAGACTTTCGGGAAGGGACTATCGGATCAAGGTGTTCCGCTTCGCCAAGAGATGTCAGGTGACTATGCAAGATATAATCACTTCGGCCACGTGGAAAGGAAGTTTCGACCATGCTTGCATAGAAACCATGACACGAAAGACTGGTCGTTTTGTTCCTTTCGAAATGTTTCTGTCGCTGCTGCTGGCTAGCCTACGGAATGGCGTTTGCGATTCGCAACTCGGTGTGATGACATTCAGGGACTTGCAAAACTTGTTCAGAGAAGAAGTCCGTCCTTCAATCGCGAAGCAAATGGACGACGAAAACCGTCGGTATCTTATCCTCACCGTCAACCAACCAATGATGTAAGTTCAATAGCTAATCGACACCTAAATTAAGTTAATTGTCATGTATATCATTTGGAAGTTGATATCATGAAACTTGCATAGGTATACACTTCTCTCAGGAACGTCACACTTCGCTACGACAGAATACAATTCAGAACCACAGAGCACTCCAGCCAGAACTGTGATGCCACGCCACTAAACACTTGAAATGAACGGTTCTCTTTCTCGGCTACGTGGTCACTGGTCAGAAGTCAACTTCGGTCATATTTCCGTCACAATGAATGCGATTGTGTCATCCTTTGCGTGTGTTCGGTGATTGGTGTAGACATTGAGTGATCTGAACCAACATGGTGATGTCATTCTAGTTTTTGCGCTTTTGACTGCTCTGATGGATTGCGTAGCATGACTCGTGTCTGTCAACGGACTTAACCGTCTTTCATCCCATAATCCAACTTCCAAGTCGTCGCTGTCACCAACAATGTCCTAAATCACTGCTGATAGAAAACTATCTTTACGGGACATAAGGATTTATGGTTTCGGATAGACGTCCACTTCGGGGCGGATTACGGGGCTGCCAAGCAGTGGTGGATCCATGATTCTGTCAAGGAGGGGGGCCGCGTACCGAAGTGGGCCACCAGGCCTCGTAGGCCTCTCAGGTCTTAATGGCCCCCCTGAAGCCTTGACGGGTCCTTTTGGCCTTGAAGACAAATGTAGGCCAGAATGGACCCTTTTAGTGCAAAATATACCTTTCATATACCAAAATGGGACTCTGCTAGCTAGAATTGGCCTTCTTTCAAGCCAGAATGGGCCCTCTGAACGTCAATGTAGCCCCTATGGAAGTGAGACTGAGTCCTCTGGAGGTTCGAGTGAACAAATTTACTTGCGATTTGTTTGAAAACTGAGTGAAATTCGTTTCAAGCTGCTTTGATCGACTATGGGCCCCCTTGGGCTATTGGGCCCCTTCGAGGCTCAAGGGGGCATGACCCTCCTCTAGATCCGCCACTAGGGCCATGGAGCCATGCCCCCCAGGTCCTGAAACCATGTTTTGCCTCCCAAAAATGACCGGATGTATACTAGTGGCGGACGGCTTACGGCCCGCTCTACCCCCTGCCTTTCAACAACTTTTTCGCTGACGGTTGACGACCCGCTCCCTCGCTCATTTTGTGTGAAATACACTACTTTATTTGCCCCCCCCCCACCAAAAAAACAACAAACAAACAAAATAACAAAACACACACACACGGCTTGATCCTCCCTTGCGTCGAAAGAACCTAGTTAACCGTACGATTAAGATAGTATTGTTGGGATCATTGGATTTTATGGCATTGTGCTTTGCAGATCATGGCGTTAAGCCTGAAGAGCTTTACTTATCGCGATGTTACTACCATATGGCGCTTTGTTTCCTTACAGAACACATTATCCTCTCCCGCTGCTGTACACACAATGGCCTGATCCTGAGCTGATGAGCATGACCAAACTGGAGCTGCAGAACAACATGGCTGCCACCACCGGCGGCTACCCCAGCACCAGTCCTCAGTCATGTCCTCCACAGCAGACCAGTCCCGCCATGAAGCGAGTCGCCAGGAAGAAGGAACGAGTCCCCGAATTGGAGAGGCCCCGCTCCCGTAAGATTTCCTTCGGCAAAGGTGACTTCCTCGAGAGGGTCATGGGCGAGCAGATTGAGCGAGCGCTGAATGACAGCTTCGGTCACGGCGCCGCAGGGGAGACGGTCGAGTCGCTCCGACTGGAGCTGCGAGAGCAAGCCCGCGACTTCAAACGCGAGCTGACCCGACTGCGGAGAGAGAACGAACGCCTGCGTCGGCACGTCGAGGAGATGAAGATTCGAGAGATGGAGCTGACATCGGAGCTGGTGCGCATGACGGAGCGGGAGCGGCTCAACCTGCCGCCTTCCGTCGAGCGCACTCGGTGCCGCTCTTCGTCCACAGGCACAGGCCGGCACCGGCGACGGCGCACGCACGGGTCAGAGAGTACCGGCAGTCTCGCCTCCCAAACCCCGCGCGTCGCCCGCTCGCTTTTCAACTTCTTCGACACGGAGGAGGCGTGGTCGGGCCGGCGCGCCTCGCTGGATCGTCGCCGCTCCTCGCCGGCCGTGCGAGGCGAGTCGGCCGAGCGCAGCCGGCGCCTGCACGCCCAGATGCGCTCCAAGTCGCTAGAAGACACGCGCGCCTGCGCCGCGGCCGAGCGGCTCCTGTGCTCGCCGGGCAGGCGCTGTTACAGACGCTCCGAGTCGACCGAGAGGCGCCGGCGCTGGGAGGAGCCGGAACGAGCCCGGCCAGTCGCACGCTGGACGGCCTTTGATCCGTCTCAGTACGTGACGGAACGACGCAAGGCGCTGCGGCAGCGCAGCTTGGAGCGGGAGATGGCAGCGCGGAGGACGCGGGGTGTATCGCCCCCGGCTCCGGCTCCGGCTCCTGTGCCGGCTCCACGGGCCCAATCCCGGCCGCGACCCAGGAGGAAGAGGGTGGCGCGGTCGGCAGCGACGGTCCCTGCCGACCAGTCGCCGTCGCCGCCGCCGCCGGAGCGCTGGGAGGACGTGGGAGACTCGGCAGTGGTCGGCATGCGCCAGCTGGAGACCAGGCTGAAGAACCTGCAGCGAATGCTGTCGGAGAAGCTCACCTGACAGCGACCCACGCTCAGTGGGGTGATATGATTCAACGTACCTACTCTTGTAGCTGTGCCCAGGGGCAGTGTTCTGCTCCGATGCTGGTAGCGCCCGCATCATGGCTGAATCTGATTAAAGCTGGCAGGACTTGTATATTTTGCAAGCATAGTGATGCCAATACACCTTTGAATAAAGGCACGGTAAGTGTATGTTGTCCGATATGAGCGATGCCACACCACTTCATCTTAATATATTGTGTCGAACTATTTTCGTACGATTGGCACTGAGCTATAGGTACAATAAACGGTCTCATGTTTCCTGTAATACTACAATATAGCTTAGCACATACTATACTGCGACAACCTTCTCTCAACGAGCTTAACGAACTTTATCCCTAGCTCCCAATATTGAGACGAAATGCGACCCAGGGAACGGGAACCCTGCTGCACTCGCATGCAAGCATGTTATTCCGCACTACATGCGGGTAGTGCGGTACAGCATTTTTGAAGAGATGTGTAGAGCGGAGCAGTATTTAGAAGAAGACATCCTAGTGCGGGATAGCGTTCGTGAGGAAATGTGTTGTGCGAACCAGTAGGTATTTAATTTGAAATACTTTTCCGTAATGCTGCATATGCGCGTGATGGAATAATGGAGCACAGGCCAAAGACATGAGATTCCGGTATTTCTATGTACTTATGTGGCCTGGGTGCTTGGTGTGCCGTGCTGCCGTAAAATTGAATTATTTGTCTCTAATTTAAGGGGTACCTAAGTATAGAGAACAAACTAATTATCATTATCCCGAGTGCGAAGCGATCGCTCGTCCTTCCGTGATATTTGGGAAAAATATTAATATGAGCAGCCCGACCCGACCCGTGGCGACGCTTTTGAAAAGCTCATATCTTTGCAACCGCACGTCCGATTGACAAGCAGGCTTCTGTGCTGAGTACTGAGTAACCTTCCCCACCAACCTTCCCTGTTTGAGACCAGTGCTGACTCATGTGGGTGACTACCACTGCGTTGGTAGTCAATGAGTCAATCGTACGCATTGCAACGCATAGAGACGCACCGAGACGCACCGAGACGCATTGAGACCCATTGAGACGGATCGAGACGTGACTGAACGCAGCGTAACGCGTGAAAAACCACCCGTGTGGGGTGGGCCTAACTCTCGAGCGCCGCATTTACCATTTACAAATGTTGTTATCGCCGCGCAGAATATGTCGCATCCGGCATCAGCGTCACTTTTGGTCATGATTTTCACTGTAGTCGTGACTTAACAACATCAAGGACGATGAGCTTAATTGTTTATTTTGTAATCATGTTTTAATTCATTTTGAATTTATATTTATTTCTGTTTAATTCTACCTATATTATGCAAATTCATCCTTGTTATGAACCCAAAATATTGGTACCTTCCAGTGGTGGGCACAGCTAACCAAAAAATGAGCTTCGCTAATCGCTAACCGCTAATTCGCTAACTAATAAAATGACTTCCGCTACCGCTTAACTGCTCACAAAATTAGCGGAAACTTAAGCCGGCCGCACACTGCGCCATTCGGTTGCGATATCGCCGCGACTCCACCAGCGACACGGCTAAAATACAAACACGACCAAACAAATCGTGTTTCCTAATGCAATTAACTTAATTGGTAGTTTATTGTTTATTATTTTGTTTATTATCAAAATTCAAAATATCACCAACAGGCAATGCCCAGTGACAGGCGAAGTCAAAAGTTAAAACAACAAGAGTTGCGGTATGACACCCAGATGACAATTTCTGAAGTGATCCAAACAAAGTAGGACACATCCCTGGGATGTGTCCGCGAAAGAATCACGGCGATATCGCTGCCGAATGGCCCAGTTTGCGGCCGGCTTTACGCTAACCGATAATCGCTAATTTGTGTCATTAATTTTGCTTCGTTTTTGTCTTCTAAAACCCTTAAAAACAGACATATAGAGCTGAAATTGTTATGTTTAATGTTGTAGCTTAGACATAGAGCTTTCCAAAAAGGTATAGCATGCCAAGATCAAATGATGTTCAAGGTGTGCACAAGTCATTAATTAGATGAAGAAATTAATAATTTGTTTATTTAATTAAAATCATTTTGAACAGAAGCAGAATGGTGCTCCGTCCCTATCATTCCCTCTTCCTTACCAGGGGCGTAGGAACTCATTTGAAGTTGGGGGGCAAAAGACATTTTGAAGTCGATTCTTTCTATGCAACGTCCAATGGCGTAATGTTAAAATCCGAAAATGCTGGGGAGCAGTTGCCCCCCCCCCCTACTCCTACGCCCATGGCTCCTTACCTCTCCCTCCCCACTATTAAGGCTGAAACACAGCACTCGCGGTCAAATCGCGTCTCGCAAGCAATCGCGTCTTGTGCCTGGGCCGTCTCGCTCGAAAATCGCATTCTCAGCTCGCAAATCGTGCCGAGGAAGTTGAATTAAAGGCTGAAACACAAGCTCCCTCGCGCGAAATCGGCGTCTCGAACTCCATTGAAATACACCGCAACTTTTATCCGCTCGTGTCTCGCTCGCGTCTCGCACCGCGTCGGTCTCGCTGCGGACTTCGGGGCAAGATCTCGCTCCTGAATCGCGGGTCTATATCTTGAGCGCGAGAGAGTTGACTCTAAAGGCTTGAAAACAGCTCCCTCGCGCGCAAATCGGTCTCGCAACTCCCATTGAAAACACGCAACTTTTTCCGCTCGTGTCTCGCTGCCGCGTTCCTCGCACCGCGTTGCGGTCACGCTGCGGACTCGCCGGCAAGATCTCGCTCCTGAATCGCGGCCTATATCTCTGAGCGCGAGAGAGTTGACTTCTAATGCAAACTTCTCGGCACCGATTTGCGAGCGAGATGGCGATTTTTACGAGCGAGACGGCCCAGGCACAAGACGCGATTGCTTGCAGACGCGATTTGACCGCGAGTGGCTGTGCTCAGCCTTAAAGGCAAACACAGGCTCCCTCGCGCGCAAATTGCGTCTCGCAAACTCCCATTGAAATACACCGCAACTTTTCCGCTCGTGTCTCGCTCGCGTATTCGCACCGCGATGCCGGTCTCGCTGCGGACTCGCGGCAAGATCTCGCTCTGAATCGCGGGCCTGTATCTCGTGCGCGAGAGAGTTGACTCTAATTCAACTTCTCGGCACGATTTGCGAGCGAGAACCGATTTTCGAGCGAGAACGCCCAGGCACAAGATGCGATTTGCTTGCGAGACGCGATTTGCCCGCGAGTCTGTGGTTTCAGCCTTTTAGAGTCAAACTCTCTCGCGCACGAGGATACAGGCCCGCGATTCAGGAGCGAGATCTTGCCGCGAGACCGCAACGCGGTGCGGACGCGAGCGGACACGGAGCGGAAAAGTTGCGGTTATTTCAATGGGAGTTGCGAGACGCGATTTGCGCGCGAGGGAGCTGTGTTTCAGCCTTTACACCTGAGGATGGCTTAGTTAAGGCCACAAATTGTCTGCTAGCGGACTTTAAGTAAGCAGAAATAAATTTAACGGAAGCTTATTGGTCCGCTAATGGTTTTCAAAGTTAGCGGAAACGCTAATCCGCTAATCGAAAAGTTAGTTCCGCTAATTAGCGGTTAGCAGAATAGCGGAATTGTGCCCACCACTGGTACCTACCTTGCAAAACTATCCCCTCCTCTATTGCCCGATTCGCAATAAGTCTCAATTTATCAATTTGAACGGAAGCTGCTTAATTTAGTAAGTTAAACCCATGTATCCCGCATTACCTGTATTTAAACAAAAAATATTTTACCATAAATATAAGGAAGCCATATTCGGCAGAATATTGGTATTTGGTTTCGTTTCGAACCTGGAGACTTAATTATCCTGCTTCATTGTTTTCATCCTCAAATTACCTCGAGTCTGTATCAAATCAATCTCAGGGGCCACCAGCCGGCAGCTAAGGTTGTGCAGAAGCAGCACTCACCTTCGTTCCCCTCTGCTGAGTATGTGAAGCGGTCCAGGTGTGACGCCGGTGCTGGTGCTGGTGCTGGTGCTGGAGCAGGAGCAGGAGCAGGACAGGAGCTGCTCGGCAGGACAGCGGTTCAGGTGTGACGCCGGTGCTGGTGCTGGTGATGGAGCAGGAGCTGGAACTGGTGCTGGTGATGGAGCAGGAGCTGGAGCTGGTGCTGGTGATGGTGATGGAGCAGGAGCAGGACAGGAGCAGGACAGGAGCTGCTCGGCAGGACAGCCACACCACCCCGGCCGCCGCCGCCGCCGACACTTAGTGTGCAGTGCGTCATCGCCAGCCGAGCCCAGCTTCCTCCACCGTCTCCGAGTCCTGACGTCCGATCCTGCGCCGCGATTAGATACCTACCAGATATGCTAAGCCGCCGGCGGGAACCACGCTTTGCTCCCATGACGGCCCAATGTCACACTGGAGCGCCTGTCAGCCCTGTGTGCGCTGCTTATCTCCGATTTTGACACTTCAGTGTCATTTCTGAGGACTGAGTTCAAATGCAGTAGGCCACCTGCGTAGGTGCGTAAGTAGGAGAGCCTCAGCGTCCATACAAAGTAACCACTGGCGGATCCAGGGGGCGAAATATATTTTCGCATGGCCCCCATGCGCCCCAAACGCCTGAAATCGGCGCAAAATTTATATATTTCCTGATATGAAAGAAAATATAAGGAACTTTAACTAAGGAAAGTTTGTTTTAATCAGCTATCGATACATTAGCAAGCGAAATCCGATTAGTTTTCGTATTTGTGGAAGATTTTTGGATTTTGGTCTACTTAAACCAACTGTTTTGATCCGCATTTGACAGTGACGCTATAGAGGTTTTGGAGAATCGTAAAAACGATAGAGTTTTATCAGTTGTGCAGCTGCCAGCACTATGACAATCCGCTTCGGTCGGCACTTAGCTGATGTTTTGAGAAGGCTCGATCGTACCATTCTTTTAGAAACATGGACACTTGTGGTTTTTAAGGCTATATTTTTATGAGATTGGAAAGTGATTTCTCAATAGTTTTAATAGTGTGTGCGTGCAAATAATGTAAACACGAAGTTAGGGCAGTAGTTATTGAATAGGGATTAATTACCCCACTTCGGGTAATGAGCATTCCGCCGGGGTAACGGTGGTTGAACAGCTAAATGAGACATTAAATAGTTATTTGTTTGATAATAGCGCTGAATGCACATACGTCATACATTAATCCCAGATTCTGTTTGGGTGTTACCACATTATCGCAAAGAGCATCAAAATCAATTGATGCCAAATAATGTGAGACGTCTCCTTGAATATCTACCTATTTTTACTGTTCCTAGGTGGCACTAGTAGTAAACGCCTGAAGCTATGCTGTGCCGCATAGCTTTGAACATATATTTCGCCAATGATCCAGGCAATCCATTAGATGTTTTTTTTTTCTCTTTGACGCCAGTCCGATAAAACAATACGTAGTTTTGATGTGATGTGATGGGAACGATTACCTTGAGGGATGATCACACGGACAACGAGATCATAACTAAAAATTGAATTATACAATAAAATAAATATAAAAATGAAAATGCTGCAAACAGCAGCTAATATAGCAGTGCAGACTGCAGAGTGATAAATATGCATCTAAAACCCGACAAAAATATATGAACTAGCATAGCCTAAATAAGGTCATATGACCTGTATCGCATGATAGCACAGCGTGCATCAGTGCTTGAAGCCGATATCTGTGGTCTGCGCTATCGGGAAGGGGTAACAAGTCATTCTAGTGTGTTTGAATGGGGTAATCATACCCTTGAAGCTGATAACCAGTAACCACTGAATTAGAGCCAGAACCGGTTTTGGATTTGAGGCGCAACAATTTCAAACATGCTTCAGGGTGAGCTAACAGTGTTGTTTAAAATTGGTATATTTATGCAATGCAACACGTTTTCACGAAAGTAGCATTTCCTGTAAAGCGACAACTTTGGCTCTCTAAGTTTAAGTCTGGTGTTAAGATGGTTTAACAAGACGAGACTTGATTGCATTAACAGAACTGCCTACAACATTTATGGCCGAACAGTAGCCTGCGATAGCCATTGCGCACTTCATGCGAGAACAAGATGTTCAGGAACGGATTTGCCGCCAGCGTGAACACCTCCGTGTTGTTGGCGACGGCGCGCCACACCTGGTAACTGCTGTAGCCGTCATCTATATTCAGCTTGCCCTGGGCCCCCCACACAAACAGCAGCGCCGATAGCATGTTGGAGATGATGCTGAGCGCGGAAATGGCCGGCAGCATGTAGGCAGCCCGCAGCCGCTGACCGCTGGCGCGTCGCCGCATCCTCGGTGAGCTCCTCACACTGCTGGCGCCCGTACCGTGCACGCTAGACTCGACCAGCTCGATAACCGCCGGTGGCGCCACTTGTGCCGGCGACGAGCAGCAGCAGCAGCGCCGCCAAGCGGCCGGTGGGGGAAACACCGCCCAACTGCCCTCGCGGGCCACCAGCCCGCGCACCACCAGCACGTTGTTGACCAGGATCCCCGCAGCCGGCAGAATGCGGGCAATGACCTGTAGCATCCACTGATAAGCCATCCATCCTGTCGAGCTGGTGAACCCCTCCTGGCGCAGCACGTACCCACCGATCTCCTCATCCAGCTCCACCTCGCTCGCAAACACCATCGGCATGAACATGGTCACCGAGACGACCAACGAGCCGGCGATCCGCAGGAACGCCACGTCGCTCGTCTCCTCCGTCATGTACGCCGTCGGCCGCGTCACCGCCACTCTCCTGTTGGCCGACAGCCACAGCGTGATCCACACTCCGGACGCCAGGCACGCGTTCGTCAGAGGCTTGTTGAGGTGGGCGGCGTAGAAGGCGAGCGCCAGCGGCGCTCCGTGGCAGGGGTGTGCCGACTCCTGCGACAGAAGGTACGAGTACACCGAGCAGCAGCAGAGACCCAGCAGGTCGGCCACCGACAGCCACAGCAGGTAGGTGTAGACGGTGAGGGAGCGTAGCGGCGGACGGCGCAGCACCAGCAAGTTGACGACGTTGGCCGCCACGCCGACGGCGCAGATGACCGGCGAGCACCAGGTATAGGCGACGTGATTCAGATGCTCCAGACGCGCGTCGTCCGCCGGACACGGCTCGTCCATGGTGGTCCGGCTGGATGGTGCTAGTCTCCAGTCGCTAGTCACAGGCAGACTACGGACAGAGACAGAGACAGACTGCGGACAGGGGCTGAGACAGACTGCGGACAGAAACCGAGACAGAGACAGACTTCTGTCGGCAGTGTCTCAGCCTGCGCTCTTGCCTGCCACCTAGCGGCAGTGTCCGATGCGATGCCTGGGTGATGCTCCAGCAGGACAAACTCGTTTCGTGTTCTCTCACTCGTCTTCGGCGCCGATGGTTGGGTGGAAATTGCAGTTAGCCACGATATTCATTCTCTTCCCTTTATCGCCCTACGACACAGAATGAGACAACCGCACTCTGCCTCTTCTGTAAGCCACTGCCTCTCTAGCTCGGCCTCTTGACAGGCCTATTCACTCTTCCTTTACCTCTTCAAAGTCGCCGTTTTTTTCTTCTCTGACGTAGTCGTCTCTTGAACGAGGCGTCGGCGATCCTGTCCCAAATCCCAATCAGCAAGCAATGCTTCTCAGAAAAGGCCGTCTTGTGTCTAGCGTCGGTCCTGTCGCCACCAGACTTGCCACTGGGCGGCAAGTCTACAAGACTGGGAAGGCGCTGACGGCGGCAGCGCGGCACACTCCGTCTGCCCTGCCGTCCCGTACGATCCACACTGGGAAGGCGCCGACCGCGGCAGCGCGGCACACTCCGTCTGCCCTGCCGTCCCGTCCGATCCACACTGGCCCGGCAGATGGTCCTCACCGGATCAGCCATGGTGTTGATGGTCAACAGAGTGTTGACGGTGTGACGGCGGCGCAAACAGCGCCTCGGGGCAGGTGTCGCGCGCGGCCGCCCGTCGGTCGGTCGGTGTCATACGAGGTCATATACGCGTCAGTGTCGGTGTACACTCGAGATAGGTCAGGCTCGACATAGAGCAGTTATCAGTGATCAATGCGCATCGTGTTAGAGTGATTAGTTCCGAGCAAGGTCAATGCAGAGAACCTTTCGCTGTCTTTTTATCCAGTATCGCAGAACATAGGCGTCGTTACAGAGGGGGCAAGCGGGGCAACTGCCCCCCACACATCCATGTGGCAACCTTCTTAGATCGCGGCCCGGGTCGGGATACAGGGGGTGCCACCCTGTGGCTTTTTCGCCCTACCGGCATGCTCAGGGGCCTCTCCAACCTGCTCAGGGGCCCTCCGACCTGCCCAGGGGCCCTTACGATTTTCTCAGGGGCCCTCTGTGCTGGCTAGGGGCCTATTCTACGTATTCAGAGGGCCCTCTGACCCGCTCAGGGGCTCTTTCAGCTTGTACAGGGGCCCCTCTGACATGCACAGGGCTCTTGTGAACGTCCAAGGGTCCTTGTTTTTCAGAGAGGGCCCTGGTGGCCACAAAGAATCTCTGAAGTGCTCTAAACTCTTTTAAAGATCACGCTTCGCGTGGTTCTTAGACCCATGATACCGCGCTTCGCGCGGTCTCGTCGGCCCTTTTCGGCGTTCCTCTTTTTCAGCGCGCGCGCGCGCCGAAAAGGGAGCGCGGGCCTCAAAAAAGGACCGCCGGGCCTCAAAAAAGGACCGCCGGGCCTCCAGGGTGGCGTGGCGGCCGCCTCCGCCGCCCCTTGGCTGCGTGCCTGTTTGAGACCTTTTGCGAACGAATCTGATGGTAAACGAAAAATTGCAGGGTACACCGGCTTAAAATGTCGTATTCCTCTCCATGGCCTTGGCTTTTGACCTCTGGATAACAATATCTTGACCGCGACGTAAGCTGGCGTGACGATGAGTCATTTGAGACCCTTTGCCAGCAAATCGGACGGTAAACGATAACAAAAACTAGAGGGTACACCGGCTTGAAAATATCGTTTTCGTCTCCGTAACCTTGACCTTTGACATCTGGATTAAAATGTATTGATCGTGAAGCAAGCTGGCGTGACGAGTCATTGGAGGCCCTTCGGAAGCAAATCGGACGGTAAACGAAAAACAATTAAAGGGTACACCGAGTGGTGACATTTTGATGACCTATGGAGGTAAAACCGTGCGTCCTTGAACAAAATTGATTGCATATTCGTACATAACTCGACGAGATCTACACATATGCTTAGTTTGGTGCAAATCGGAAGTCGACGCTGAAAACAAATACGAATACGACGTTAATTTGACGGACATGTATAGGTAGGTGCTTGATTAATGCTCAGTAATAAAAAAGTTGTTTATATAAATTTATTCCGAATGTTTTGTATGGATGGCTTTCCGAGGTCAGGACCCGCGCTAAGCCCAGCTTGTTGCACAATGCACAGGTCCTGACCTCACCACCCGATCGCGCAATTCCTGTGTACGCCATACAGGGGCGTATCCAAGGGGGGAGCCTAGGGGATCTAGATTCCCCCCTGAGCCCTCAAAGGGCCCTTTTCGAGGGCTCGGCAGGCCGACGAGAAACGCGTTAAGTGAGGTATTATGGGCTCTTTAAGAGTCGGAAGGACCACGTGGTGAAAGCGTTGATCTTTGTGAGTTTAGAGGCACGTTCAGAGGGCCTTTTGTGCCTCCGAGGGCCCTCTCTAAAAGACCAGAGGGCCTTAGGCGTTCAAAAGAGCCTGTGCATGTCAGAGAGCCCCAGGCCAGACCCAGAAAAGGGCCCCCTTATCGGCTAAGAGGCCCGCTGAACAACGTGAATGCGGTTCCTATCCATGCACAGAGGGGCCTGCTGAGCAGGTCGGAGGGCCTCTGAGCATGTTCGGCAGGGCGACGCAAAGCAGCCAGCGCAGTCCCTTGCCAGGTCTAAAGGCTCCTTAGCAGGCTGGAGGCCTTGGGACAATCAGAGGGGCCCTGGGAAAGTGTTAAAAGAGCCCTTTGCAGGTCAGAGGGGCCCTTGATCAGACGAAAGGGCGCCTGATCAGTCAGAGGGCCCCCTGACACGTCGCGAATGGAACCCTTGATCAGCACAGAGGGCGCCCGCTGGGCAGGTTCGGAGCCCTCTGGCATGTCGTAGGTGACAGAAGGCCAGCAACCGTATCCGCTTGCCAGATTAGAAGGGCCCCTTAGAAGGCTGGCGAGCCCCTGGACAGACCAGAGGGACCCTGGAAAGTTTAAGTTGCGTTGCCCCTGTTGCTGATCGAAGGGGTCCCTGATCAGACTAAAAGCGGCCCTTTGGGCGGGTAAGAAAGGCCGCTGACATGGAAGAAGGCGCCCTATGTCAGCACAAGAGGGGCCCCAGGCAGGTCAGAGGGCCCCTTGAGCATGTCGACAAGGCGACAAAGCAGCCAGCGCAGTCCGACAGATAAGAGTCGGCTGGCCACATCGGAGGGCTGCCTGGGCAAGTCTAAGAGGCCCCTGATGCGTTAGACCGAAAGGGTCCTGGGCAGTCGGAAGCCCTTGAACATGACGGATGAGCTCCCTTGCAAAACTTGGGAGGGGCCCTGTAGGGTAGTTAGGGGCCCTGAGCATGTCAATCAGGCGACAAAGGCAGCCAAGGAATGCTGTCCCTGGCCTTGATCCAAAGGACCTCTGAAAACTGCCTGAATGGCCCCTCCATTGACACGTAAGAGAGATTCTGGTTAAGGTCAGAGTTCCCTGGTCAGAACGGAAAGGCACAAAGCATGTAGATATTAAATAGAAGAAGGGCTTATTTCACAATACAAATATCAAAATCGGAACTTTCGGGTATATTGAAACACCTTTCGTCAGCAATTATGGGGCATTTGGTAACACGCGAAAACTCATATTTAAATATTTGATTTGTGGAGTAAAACCTCTTTGTATCTAGTATATATCAGCCACTCAAATTATGTCTTTTTGTGGATCCCAGATAAGTTCCTGAACAGGTCGGAAGGGCGTTGAAAAGTTTGAAGGGCACTAAACAATCTAAAGGCCCCTTAGACATTTTAACAGAAGAAATGCAGCTCTGTTAAGGAATAAACATCGAAATTTTCGGCGCCGCCTACGCGGCGCAATTAACAGACCAAAATGTTTTTTAATGTGATGCAAGCTGCGTTGATGGCGTGATTTGGGCTCTTTTTGCGATTAAATTCGAAATGGTAAACGAAAAAACAGTGTTACGACCGATTTTAAAAAACATCGTATTCGTCTCCATGGACCTTGACCTTGACACCGGATGCAAATTTATTTATTGTGACGCAAGCTGGGCGTTATTGTAGAGTCATTTGAGGACACTTTCAGAGGCAAATTCGGACGGTAAACGAAAAAATTGAAGGGCCCCTTTTAAGCAATTGAGGGCCCTTTCAGAGCCATTTGCGCCCTATTTTCGGCACGGATCCCCCCTGAGGCGAAATCCTGGCTACGGCCCACTGACGCCATATATACGGCCGCGAGCCCCGCTTGCGTGGCTCTGAGTGGTCACTGGCCCCCACGGGGCCACCTCAGAGGGGCCACTACGGGGCCGACTCAGAGGGGCCCCACGGGGCCGCCTCAGAGGGGCCACTACGGGGCCGACTCAGAGGGGCCCCACTGGGCCGCCTCAGAGGGGCCCCGCATTTCGTATAGGGGGCACGGGCCCGTGTGCCCCCTTGGTTGCGCCTCTGGGGGAAATCACTCCCCCCGGCAGTGCGCGGGTTAATATAATAATTTAGTTATTGTTTAAAGGAAATAGTTCACCTTGGATTGTTTTGTTTTTTTCAAACACGATTTGATTATATTTTGAAATACAACTTCTTTTCACATTGTTAAAAATAGCCATGCATCGCGCGGCGCGCCGAATCAGGACAGAAGGACGTACATTATTAACTTTGTCAAAACTAGGTATATGCGTACTCTGCAACGTCAAACGAAATAATCGAATGGCTCAGCCAATCAGATTCGAAAGTAAGATAAGATTCGAAAGATTGCTTATAACGTCTGCCCAGGATTGTCTATAGTCTAAGGCTTACATTCTTGACATTCTTTATGTTAGGCCCACATTCATTCGACAAAAAGTCAAATATATTCGGCTGGAGAGCCTTTCCAGCCAAGAAAACTTCCAGGAGCGGGTTTTCAACACGGGCCACATAACTGCCATCTCAGTTCAAAACCTATGTTGAAGCTGAAGGTGAACTATTTCCTTTAAAGGAAATAGTTCACCTTCAACATGGGTTTTGAACTGAGATAGCAGTT
>VOPJ01000861.1:0-51033 GCA_014673585.1 Semibalanus balanoides
GAATGAATCAAGAAAGAGATATTGGGTAAACGCAATGGTACTGTCCTCATCGAGATACGTTGAATGACATTCAATATGACCTCTTTTTATATTTTTTTACCTTGAACTTGACCAGAGGTCACGCCCATTTTTGACAGCCCATATCGTCCGTAATTTATGACGATGGTGTTGGTCAATATTTTGCAGCGCTCCTCACGTAAATATGCGGATCAGAGATAGGTATAAATGTGACTGACGAGGATATGCTTTTTCCAAATATAATACAACTATTTTTATCCACATTTTCCCAGTTTGATATCTTTAAATGAATAAAGAATGTACCGACTCGATCATGGCGTGCTGAATCACCGGGATGTGTGCTCGAGACCGTTCTGCTACCGGCCGTCGCGCTGCTCGTGCTGGCTCGTTCCGGGATGTCTAGGCTTGGGGAGTCGTCGCCGTCTTGCTCTGCTTCTCCCTGCCAGTTTATGTGTCGACGTGTCTCATGAATGTGTGCTGGGCCTCTGTATTGCCTCGGTTGTCATCTATCTCGGTTATTATAGTGACCAGCCGCGCGACGCGCGGCAGGTGCGGGGGAGGAGGAGCTCTATCTGGTCCCGAGGTGCCGAGAGCACCGTGATGTGGCGCTTTATTGCCGGATTGGTTAACGACCCGGTGAATGATGCCTGGCTTATGTGATGTTTCTTTGCAAGCTGGTGCCTGCTTATGCTTGAAATGTGATGGGGTGACGTGTAGAGACGCAGCCTACGCAAACCAGAGGTCCGGTGTCGGGCCCCAACTCTCCCGGTGTCGGGCCCCAACTCAGACCCAGTAGACGTTGTGTCGAGTCACCTGATCTGCGAGTCACACGTGACGTTCGGCAGGAGCAAAGGTCACGTAGTTGGGACACCGTATGTGGTGCTTCCGCTGCACTGTCACGTCTATAGTGGTCTGTTCCCGTCGCACCTTCCGGCAGGAGTGTTAGAACAAGTTAGAGCAGCCCAGAGCAACCGTGTGGGAGCCGCCACGGGAATGATCGGAGTAGTTTAGAGGAGGTATCAGCTGTTTGGGTCGAAGGCTTGGTTTGGTTTGTGGACCAAGCACCGTATCCGCTTTGGGATCATGGTCTGGAACTCTCACCCTGTTCCGAGGGTTGCCTTGGAACTTTTATGGGGGCCGGTCGACTGTTTCAGCGGCCCGCCCAGGGATTTGACCCCGGGTCACCCGCGCAGAAGACATGAATCCTGTCCCTGCGCCAGATCGCTCCCCTTTGTGTCGAAGGCTGGGTATCTGTTGACATTAGCAAATGTATCAGCCACGCCATTAATGTACTCCTCCAGCCTCCTCCGGAGGCCTGTTCACGGACCTGCGGTTGACTGCGGCTCGGCGGGCAGCAGTGGTGACCGAGAGGGGTAACTAAAAGTGGGGATGGGCGAAAGGTATGACGTCACACGGCTGCGGTTGGCGGCGGCTCCAGCGGTTGATTCGAAGCAACCGCCGAACCGCGAAAATCAAAAAGTTATGTAAACTTGCGCAGTGCGGCGTTCAGTGTTCAAGAGACGCCTGCTTGTGGTGAACGCATGAGGAAAGGGCGGGGCTAAGAGCCAGCTGGTAACTGCGAACCGCAGGTGGTCGTAAACTGGCCTCGGTTGTCCCACCTCGATTTCGGGAGCAAGTTAGATAAGGTTTCGGACGCAATTGGATGAGCTCGGAGCAACTTAGAGCAGCCACGGGAACGACCGGAAGAGGTTAGAGATGGTTAGAGGCAGTTGGAGACGCGACGGGAACCGACCCTATATCAGACCAGATGTGTGTTGTCATTTTTCCGCCGCGCACACGTGCCAGTTGGGGCACGGTGCGTGTTTTGATTTCCCTCCGACGTGTTTGTGACCCTCACCGCTGTATAGAGATTACGGAGCTGCTGATCTGTCGGCGGCCAGACCTGACCTGCACCTCGTTTGTCGGCGACACACCTTATGTAACTGGATCGTCCCGCGCCCGTGTGGCCGCTGTTGACACTGGTCTCCCCCTGTTCCATTTCAGCGCTGTGTTATGCCGAGTTTGCGGCACGTGTGCCGAAGGCCGGCTCCGCGTACGTGTACAGCTATGTCTGTGTCGGAGAGTTCGTGGCGTTCGTCATCGGCTGGAACCTCATCCTGGAGTATGTTATTGGTGAGTGTTACGTATAAATGGGTACTGGGTAGCGATGCTGGAATGGACGGACCAGTGCCGAGTAGAGACCAGTATCGGATAGAGGCGGGCCAGTATGGGATAGAGGTGGACCTGTACCGGGTAGAGGCCAGTATCGGATAGAGGTGGACGAGTATCGAGTAGATAGAATCAGTATCGGATAGAGGCGGACCAGTACTGGATAGAGGTGGACCAGTATAGGATAGAGGAGGATCAGTACTGGGAAGAGACGGGCCAGTACCGGGTACAAACGCAGGAAGTTAGAATATCCAGGAGTGTAAAAATAGATAGCAGGACCTTTATGGATAAGTGTTTTCGTAACGCTGGTATGAAGTGAGGTGATCGCTTTAAAGTAAGTCAAATGATAAGATGAGGTTACTAACCAACCGCCGCCGCTGTTTAGGTCGGCGGCATGTATTAGATGGCTTTACTGATGTTTGAGTGATACGGTATATACATCTAATTATACCTTTGAGTGATCCCTGTATAATTGTATATACATCTAAGGGTTAAACTTAGTGCTTGCGATAAATTGTCAAGGTAGTCAAAGTAATAGGCATGGCTATCAAGTCAACGTTTGAACTTCGATAAGTTGGATGAAGTTCGTTAGCTTGACATTGTGTCAATTAATCTGATATCAATCAAATTGAGAACGATTAAGGCGAAAATCCATTAGCAGAGTTCCGTTACCGGTAAAAAGACGGTCATCCAATGGCATGTTTCTTCCGCCGCCGCTAATGCATACCTACGTGTATTATCGATACAGTTATCATTGGTGCTGTGTCGGGCTCAAAAGTAGCAGATCTAATCTGGTGGAACGCAGGAGCATATAACAATAATTAGATCTCTCGCCTCCATTCATTCTGCCGCGTTTGCCGTGACAGGCTGTGACATGCTGAAACGTCAAACCTGGCACCGGCGACTAGCTTGCGTGCAGCAGACGCGAAGCTGCCGTTGGCTGGGCGGAAGCGGCGATCTCGGTCACTATGTAGCGTGGCGGTGGGTGTGTGGTGTGAGCTGGACTGTAGGCTGTGAGCCGGTGACGAGGGGCGTGTCAGAATCACCGGCCCGTCAACGGACTGAGTGGCCGTCATAGCCCGCTCAATGGTGTGCTGTCGCCGCCCCCAATGGTGTTTTGTCGCTGTTCCCAATGGTGTTCTGTCGCTGTTCCCAATGGTGTTCTGTCGCTGTTTCCAATGGTGTTTTGTATGTGGAACTGGTCATGTCATCATACGACTATTGTACTAGCGGCCCATCGATCTTCTAAGATAGAGGCCTTGTAATAAACTGACAAAGTGATGTTTCTAAGGCGACGAGTAGGCGCCGTTTCCCAAGGACTGATTTTCTTTGTACAGAACGCTCCAACGTCGTCGTCAGTCATGTATGAAATAAGATAGGAGAATCGAACATCTCTCGGCCAGCCTCTGCCTTCCTGGGCTGCTGTTCTATTCCGGTGCACTGGTCAACGTGAGTGTGGCGGTCCGACAGGTGGCGACTAGTGCCGTATCTCCTCGCAGAGATGGACAGCAGCATGATGGCCGGCATGTTCAGAAACACTGACCATACAGACCAGGCACTCTCCGACGCTATAACGAGAAACAGTGTCTGCACAACAGCTCGAGAATACATGCCGTAAATGGCGCAGTGCTTATGCTCCGATTGGTTTGTGCGGCTAGCATGGCGACCACACAACACACCATGTCACAGCGAATGGAGTGGTTCCGCACCGCTTGCTGGGGTGCTGAGCAAATGTAGGCTTCGTGATTGTTCGGGGACTTAGTCTAAATATAAACTAACGTGGAATGAAACGGATCTGAGCTTACCAGTACTAGGCTGTGTCGATTTACCTAACAGCATTGACTATCAAGACACAATAACAACGTAACAAGGTGCACAAATAGCATTCCACTGTTGCACACTCAAAAACGTTCTCACCACTCCAATAAATTATGCACAATATTTTACAATACGACACAAATACCACCGTGGTGACTGCATCAACACGGTTTCCGGTGAACTTATAAATACACATCTCGAGCACACTGTGACGTGGCCTCGTGGGAGTTGAGCTCATCTGAGCTGAGTTCATCTGAGCTGCCTTGACGACCCACTCGAGTCGGGTCGAGTTTCTGGAAGGCAGGCAGCGTGTGCGTCTGATGCAATATTCTCTCCACTTCTGCTGCGCCCGGCTCATCGAACGCTGTAGCTGCCAGCGTCAGCTCTCACATACTGTGGCAAGCCTGACCGCCTTCGAACGCAATCAAAGCGACAGCAGGGCGCCTCCTCACACAAGTGTTCACGTTTTATGTGTGGTGTGCTGCTGCTGCCTGCTACCGCTGTCCGACCACCGTTGGCTTTCAATTCGATCGGCGCGTTTTGTTGAACACATGTGCCATTGTACCGTGATAGTTGTCGGGTTTCAGCCGGATGAATTGTTGGGTGATAATGATTGTCTCTCACATCGCTACCGGCGCCGCGGTGGGTGGCATCTCGTCCATAGAGGGCTAGAGGGCGTCCTGCCCCCCCCCCCTGCCAGACCACGAGCCGGGCACCGAGTCAGCCCCCGACCCCGTCTCCGGTCGGCCCGGGCACTCGGGCAGTGTCGGATCCAGGTGGCGCCACCGTGCCGACCACCGCTCGCTGCCGCCGCTCGCTGCCGCCGCCATATGCAGCGGTCAGAGCGTCAGATCACGCCAGCTCCAGCGGTCAGAGCGTCAGATCACGCCAGCTGCAGCGGTCAGAGCGTCATATCACGCCAGCTCCAGCGGTCAGAACGTCAGATCACGCCAGCTGCAGCGGTCAGAACGTCAGATCACGCCAGCTGCAGCGGTCAGAACGTCAGATCACGCCGGCTGCAGCGGTCAGAACGTCAGATCACGCCAGCTGAAGCGGTCAGAACGTCAGACCACGCCAGCTGTAGCGGTCAGAACGTCAGATCACGCCAGCTGCAGCGGTCAGAACGTCAGACCACGCCAGCTGCAGCGGTCAGAGCGTCAGATCACGCCAGCTCCAGCGGTCAGAACGTCAGATCACGCCAGCTTCAGCGGTCAGAGCGTCAGATCACGCCAGCTCCAGCGGTCAGAACGTCAGCTGCAGCGGTCAGAACGTCAGATCACGCCAGCTGCAGCGGTCAGAACGTCAGATCACGCCAGCTCCAGCGGTCAGAACGTCAGATCACGCCAGCTGCAGCGGTCATAACGTCAGATCACGCCAGCTCCAGCGGTCAGAACGTCAGATCAGATCACGCCAGCTGTAGCGGTCAGAACGTCAGATCGTTGGGCAGTATGCCGGAGAGGGCGGTGTTGTAGGCGTCTCTGGAGTCCCAGTGGGACACCTTGTCCAGCGGGGAGACACAGACTGAGGGCCGCGAGCTGCCGCAGTCGGCCGCCACCCAGGTGCCGTCAGTCGGGTCTATAGCGGCACAGTCGCGGTCGGCCGTGTTGCCAGCCGTGGCCGCCGTGCCGCCGCGCCACGCCGAGAACAGCAGTGGCGAGCCGTCCTGCCACTCAAAGCGGCCCTCACGGCGCGCGTCCTGTATGCCCAGGTAGACGGGCTGGCTTGAGGTGCCGCTGGCCATGGCGCGCGCCAGCAGCCAGCGGACGGCCTCCTGCTCAGCAGCGCTGTTGATGCTGACCAGACGGCCGAGACTGCGCGAGCTGGAGCGACACTGGCGGCGCGCGCCGACGTACGAGCTGAGTCCGCTGTCGTGCTGGAACCTGTAGCAGCTGCTGTCGAGCCGCACCGAGAGTTCGCCTGGCTGACAGGAGCGGAACTCGCAGAAGCCGGTGCCGGGCTGGCAGAAGCCGGTGGCGCACTGATCGTGACGATCACAGCTGAGACCGCGCCGCCGCACCGGCATACACACAGACGTCTGAGGGCAGAGGAGAGGGACGTTAGAGATAGAGAGGGACGGGACTGTCACTGGCAATACAACAAGACGCTCTGAGGGCGGGGAGAGGGGGACTTAAGATAGAGAGGGGGGGTTGTCACTGCATACACACCAGACGTCTGAGGGCAGGGGACGGGGACGTTTAGAGATAGAGAAGGGCGGGGTTGTCACTGGCATACACACGGAAGTCTGAGGGCAGGGGAGAGGGGGACGTTTGAGATAGAGAGGGGACGGGACTGTCACTGGCATACACACAGACGGATCTGCAGGGCCAGGGGAGAGGGACGTTTTAAGAGAATAGGAGGGGCGGGGTTGCTCACTGGATAACACACAGATGTCTGAGGGCAGGGGAGAGGGGGACGTTGGAGATAGAGAGGGGTCGGGTTTGGTCACTCGGCATACACACAGACGTCTGAGGGGCAGCAGGAGAGGGACGTTAGAGATCAGAGGGGACGGACTGTCACTGATATACACCACAGAACGTCTGAGGGCAGGGGAGAGGGGGACGTTAGGATTAGAGAGGGGGGGGGTTGTCCCTGGCCATACACACAGACGTCTCGAGGGCAGGGGAGAGGGACGTTTAAGATAGAGAGGGGCGGGTTGTCACTGGCTACACACGGACGTCTCTGAGGGCAGAGGAGAGGGACGTTAGAGATAGAGGGGACGGGCTGTCACTTGATATACACACGGACGTCTGGGGCAGAGGAGAGGGACGTTAGAGATAGAGGGACGTGTTGTCACTGGCATACACCACAACGTCTGAGGGCAGGGAGAGGGGCGTATAGAGATAGAGAGGGACGGGGCTGTCACGATTACACACACAGACGTCTGAGGGCAGAGGAGAGGACGTTAGAGATAGAGAGGGACGGGGCTGTCACTGGCATACCACAGACGCTGATGGGCAGGGAGGGGGGACGTTAGAGATAGAGAGGGGCGGGGCTGTCACTAGCAACACAGCGGACGTCTGAGGCAGGGAGAGGGGACTACGTTAGAGTATAGAGAGGGACGGGGCTGTCACTTGATATTACAACACAGACGTCTGAGGGCAGAGGAGAGGGACGTTTAGAGATAGAGGGGGACGGGGCTGTCACTGGCATACCACACGGACGTCTGAGGGCAGAGGAGAGAGGGCTAGAGATAGAGAGGGACGGGGGCTGTTCACTGATATACACACGGACGTCTGAGGGCAGAAGAGAGGGGGACGTTAGAGATAGAGAGGACGGGGCTGTCCACTGATATACACACGGAGTCTGAGGGCGAGGAGAGGGACTTAGAGATAGAGAGGACGGGGCTGTACTGATTTACACACAGACGTCTGAGGGCAGAGGAGAGGGACGTTAGAGATAGAGAGGGACGGGCTGTCATGGCATACACACGGACGTCTTGAGGGCAGAGGAGAGAGGACGTTAGCAGATAGAGAGGGACGGGCTGTCATGATATAACGACGGACGTCTGAGGGCAGAGGAGAGGGACGTTAGAGATAGAGAGGGACGGGCTGTCACTGAATATACACACGGACGTCTGAGGGCAGGGGAGAGGGACGTTAGAGATAGAGAGGGACGGGGGTGTCACTGGCATACACACAGACGTCTGAGGGCAGGAGGACGGGACGTTGAGATAGAGAGGACGGGGTCTGCACTGATTATCACACGACGTCTGAGGGCAGAGGAGGGGACGTTAGAGATAGAGATGGGACGGAGGTTGTCACTGGCATACACACAGGACGTCGGGGCGGGGAGAGGGGACGTTAGAGATAGAGAGGACGGGTTTGTCACTGTATACACACGGACGTCTGAGGGCAGGGGAGAGGCGACGTTCTAGAGATAGAGAGGACGGGGTTGTCACTGCATACCCACACAGACGTCTGAGGGCAGGGGAGATGGGACGTTTAGAGATAGAGAAGGGACGGGGTTGTCACTGATATACACACGGACGTCTGAGGGCAGGAGAGGGGGACGTTAGAGATAGAGAGGGACGGGGCTGTCACTGGCATACACACAGGACGTCTGAGGGCAGGGGAGAGGGACGTTAGGGGACGTTAGAGATAGAGAGGGACGGGGCTGTCACTGATATACACGCAGACGTCTGAGGGCAGGGTAGGGAGGGGGACGATATAGATAGAGAGGGGCGGGGCTGTCACTGGCCTGTACTACAAACAGCTCAACACCTGGGGTTAACAGGCGAACGAGGCGGCTCTACTGTACAATGGTCCACACGGGTGCCTATGAGTTATACTGCAGATTGAATGCAATCTCACTGTTACTCCGTCTCGCAGAGTGGTTCAGAGGCAATGGCAACGGAGAACAGTGTTATAGTACGCACGCGTGCGTCTATAGGCAACTTTACCTTACTAGGAAGGATTCATTTATCACACCTTTAAATTGATCGCATGTAAACCTACACAGTGTTGATGTCTGTCGCCATTGAATCACGTATCGATGATGGTGTGTTTGCCGATACTGCGGCAGTCCCGCTGTCAGTGGGTAGCCGCTGCTGCGTGTTGTGGCCTAATCAGCCCGTCCTTGTCCGTCTGAGAGACCACCTGTCGCGCCCGATAGCGCTGTGACATACATATACCGGCCGAGTGCTGGATCAACAGGCGCGCTGGCTATCACGGCCACTGGGTCGGGTCGGGGGAGGTCGGCCTCGTGACCCCCGCGATACACATTGACTGTGCCGCTCCCGGCTCCGGCAATCCCGGCCATCTGCCGAGTGTGCTCCGTGTCCAGTGGTATCCGAGTCACCTGACACAGTCAGTGGAGAGCCTGGAAACTGGACATGGACGGGGAGGATTGACGGTCCCGGAAGGATGGGCGGGTGGAGGAGTGAAGCCCGGGTGAAGGGAGGAGTGAAGTTCTTTCAGCTGGAGTCTCCGGCGTGACAGATGGAAAGGTTCGGTGGATTATCAGCCCCCGAAGAGGGGTGGGTGTAAGGCCCTGGCCTTTGACCGGACAGCGTGCTGACCAGGCGTAACACGTCTCCCCCACACACGTCATGGGGCCGTGGGTGGCGGGCCGGCCCCGGCACCAGCCTTCGCTATCAGTGTACTGGTGGTTCGGAGTTGTTGGGAGTTTTTAGGTCACCGCAGCTTCTGACTCTATGTGACGAGCACGGCGCCGTGACTAATCCGGAGTTCACACTGCGTTTCGGCGTCCGCCACGCTCAGTGTGAACCCTGCATAACGTCAGCGGCAGCGGCGGTAGACTCACCGTGACATCAATGAGCGTGTTCCTGCAGAGGGTACTGATGCGCTGGCAGGCCAGGTTGGCCGGACACGCGGGCAGCTCGGAGCCGCACGGGATCAGCGTGGCCAGGTCGATCAGGCCGCCGCCGGCCGGGCACAGCCGCTCACCGCCGATCAGGTTGGAGAACATGCTGTACACCCGGTTGATGAGGCGCGCCAGAAGGGTGCGCTGACCGTGAGCCGCAGGTAACACGGCCAGTAGCAGCAGTAGCGTCTGCAAACGGGGCGAACGTGTCAGCACGGCTAATAGCTAAAGTTGATGCATTTGTTGGTTCTGCAGTCTGTGATATCGGAGACTAGGGGCGGCCGTAGGGGGTCCAGGAGTAGCGTCATGTGACGAGAGAGAAAGCGATGCTGATTGCTATAGATAGCAACAGTGACAGCTGTATGCAGGGACAGCAGCATCAGAAGCAGCAGTATCTGTAGAAGAGACTGGTGAAAGGACGTTCACAACTGGACATACTGTGCCTATCAGAGACATTTTTGACACCGGATGTGTTGACGGATTTTCTAGTTTTTCCCGGCTATAAGGTCTGCCGAGCGGACAGGCGGCAGCCGAGGCCGTGGGCCGGTCAGTGATACGAGGCGGAGGAGTGGCAATTATAATAACCGAGATTGCCTGAAAATGGAAGTTTTAAATGGTGGAGAATACCGACAAAAGCAGTCGACAACTCTCTGGGAGATGTCGTGGTCTCGCCGGCGGCGAGCTCTGGTGGTCGGGACGCCAATTCTACCGGCCACTAGACAGCACTGTTCCAGGCTTACTGGACTCGCTCAGAAGTCAGTTGGCCAAAAGTGGCTGCTGTAAGAGGAAAGCCTCTTCTCCTGGACACGGAGACATGGAACATTGACCTATTCTAGTCCAAGCATTGCCCTGGTGTCAGAAGATGACCAGCAGCTTCTGACCGAGCTCAGTCTACATCAGCTGGGTACAGCGAGCCGACTCACTGTCACATTCCAGACCATCAATCCTGGACCTAATTATGAACAAATCAGCCAGTACCTGCAGTCTACTGGTATTTGGGTCCTTCAGCGACTCAACTGAGTGATTCATTCAGCGGTCTGACGTGTTCCGTGTGCCGTGCCAAGAGTCCGCATGTCTCAAACATAGACAACACAGATCAGACGCTGGGACAGAACTGACTTTGGTAACGGCGTCTGTCTAGACTTTCTCTGGTGGTCGGACTGGTTCTGCGGTGTATGAGGCGTGCAGAAGTCGACAGCAAGCTGAGGAGAGTTTATGCGTCGTATTGGGACGACGTATTGACCGGCACTGCCCTGTAGCGGGTGCGGTTCAGGCTCAGCATGGCGTGTGCTGCCCCTGGCTCTCTTGGCGATTCAGAACTTGCGTGAGCTGATGGACCTGAGCGGGGACCGGCTAGAGAGGCCTGGCTCAACTCTGTCACGGATGACCACACGTTCCCTTATCGAGACTACAACAGTGTCAAGAGTGGACTAGTAGTGCCTCGTAAAAATTTTTGTGTGATGTACTAGGCGGTAAAAGACTTTTTCGTGGCTTCTGGAGTATAAAATATCCAATCATGTTTCGCAAAAAAACACAACGTGGGCCGCACCGCTTCCAGACATTACGGATCGACTCTGGCGTCAGGCTGAATATTCTATGCGTATTTTTTGCTGGGGTTTGGTGCCACCTATTGCAGCTGAGAATGCGGCCAACCGTTTAAATGTCGTAGCCCAAGAATCCGCCTCCTATAGTATAGTAGCCGCCAGTTTTATGGCTTAGGCCGCACGCTCCCTGAGTTATCCGCGGCCTAGTGTGCCGAATGAGCCAGCTGCGAAGTGTTTGGACTGGATGGAGTCCCATCCTGGTGTTGCGTCGCTGCTTTTGCTGTGATTGGGCCGCTGCTGCTGAAATGTCATTATGCTTCCATCCGGGAGCGGTCAATTTTCCCAGCTAAATGGAAGTTTCGTCCGTGTGTTGTCCCCCTTCACAAGCTGGTGATTGCTTGTAATCTACCGAGTAAGCTATAGACGATATCACTCCTATCCAATGTATGTCAAAAATCGCCGTACGTGTGCTGTGCACCAGTGAGTTAACTACTAACCTCGACACTTGCTAAGTGACTCTCAGTATGCATAATCGCCGCGGTCAACTCACGGAAGACTGCCGTGCTCGCGCTGTCTATGGGCGTTCCGTAAAAATCGATGGCGGCCGGCATAAGCTCGATAACAACGATTGTACTTTAAGCAGGCATTTGACAGCGTTGGATCATGGCGTCCTCCTTGTAGGAAGCTGGCAATGGTATGGCGTTCCCTCACCACTGGTTCGCGCTATCTTTAAGTTGGTCGTGGGCCAGATGTTCGAATGGTGGCTCTGAGGTCACGGCCTGTGATTTCGGTGTCCCGCAGGGATGATAATTGGACCATACTTTTTAGCCTTGGTCGTTAGCCGCTTCCCGAGCTTTCTTTCCTCCATGGTCGCATGATATGTCTTGCGGATGACACGCTCAGCTTCTTCGACAGCTATTTCGCTGCTGACCAGTGGTTGTTATGCTTCAATAAAAATTCGCATTGAGGATGTCAATGGCATCGGTGACACTGGTTCAAAACAAAACTCTCCTGAAAATAACAAAGCTTTCCAAACTTGATTTTATTTTACCTCGGCACCTAAAACTCTCTGCGAAAAGCTGCCATTTCAATTAGACTCTTTTTCTGGCGCACTTGTCGCGTCCAATCCTGAGCAATCAATTATTGTTGGGAGTGATTGTAAGGCCCGGCCCACTGCACTTGGGATTCTAGCAATATCTCTGTAAAGTTTGTAGACGCCGATGCTATGCATTCCTCGTGTCCCTCCAACAGATTTCGACGACCACTTTTCTACTGAATGGCCTCATCCTAATCATTCTAGGCTCACAGTTTTTTTTTCTCCCAAGATATATTACTGTCCTGCCATTTGGGGCGGAAGCGCTGATTATCAGTTACACCGCGGTCAAAAGGTTATTAACTTCGCAGCTCCGTGTAGTGACTCGGGTACGGTCGCCGTATCACCATCACTTACCTGCTTTTAATATCCCTGCATGGTCAAGAATCGGCGGCTTGTCGAGGAAGCGCGATGCCTTGAAAGGTGTATGCGCTCTATAAGTGACCTAGACGTCCCCGCGGTCCCGTCAGGTCGATGTTTCGCGGCGATGACGTACGACTCGCGAGAAACGCCTGACGTGCACGAGCGGCCTCCATCTACCGAGAGTGCGCTCTCCAGTACTTGCAGAAGTGTTTTTGCTACCGGAGCACGCATTCAGAGTGGACACGTCTGCCCTGCGAGGCAACCAATGCGTCCAATTAACAAAAATCAAACATGGCACGCCGTCGACTGGCCCTGTGTAAAATGCATGCGCAAACTGAGTAGTCGTAGTGTTTATTTGATAGTGTGTTGTTGTCTACATTGTTCCTTTTGTATGACTGATGTGGTCCTTGAAAAACTGTGGTTCGCAGGACGGAACATTGAAATGACATGAACATTGGAACTTGAGACTATGACAACTCTGCTTCCTCACTCCGAGGGGGAGACTTTGCGGCATTTGTGGTTAATGCATTTGTCAACAATTGTGGTATTTCGGATACCAGCATATACCCGCTTACAAGTTAACGTTTCTTTTGCCGATGCATTCACAGCTTTTTCACAGCACAACTTAGGTATTGCTTACGATGCATTACGCAACATTCAATAAGTGACAGCGACATTCCTGTAAGTGAACAATACGGATATATTCAATCAATGACACATTACAATAAAACGGACTTCATATATGTTTAGGTGCGCGCGTCACACGGACTATTTAGAGATCGCATCTGCAAGTCGACTTTGATCACCAGAGGCGATCTCTTCGCGTAAGTGACCGGGTAGATAATTCATGTCCACTTATGTACTGACGCTTCTTTGATCGTCTGAGCGCTCATACATCAGCATTTACGCGGTATCTATCAGGCCTGTCAGGCACATCTCACGGTCGTCACCAGGGAGGTCATGAACGATTGCATCGTGGATAGGAGAATCTTTGACGATAACGGTCTCGTTGTAGGGAGTGAATGATGCGTCATCTAGTCTTATCCAATGCGAGTCTGAACTCCGTGCAAGGCAGTAATAGTGACCAGAGTGCAGAGTAGTCCCGCTGTGCACAATCACCGCTTGAAGGGATATCTCACGTGACTCACCGCCCCGAACACTGGTACACTGATGTTCTCTGTCAGGCAGACCGGGGTCAGGATTTTGAGGCTTGTGCCCGATGGCCGATTATAGGTAAATCTGTTTAGGGTGATGTTTAATTGGTGGGGCAGCTTCAGAAGATGCAGCTGTCTCTTGGCGTCCGCTAATTGGTCACACGTACAGCAGAGGCACTGAATATCGCCATGAAGACTCTCCGGCGACAAGTAGCTTTCGAGCAGGGAGGTCAGGTTCAGCTGCCGGTAAGACTGCCCGACACACTGGAATGTGGGACAGGCAGGTGAAGTTCCGCGAGGATAAGTTGAGAGGATAAGTTAGATTCTATAGATTAAGACGCACAGAATTTCTGAGGATTTCTGAATACGATTAATGTTGGTACAAGTGCGCGTCGAACATTGGCGGCGACGGTAGATCGCCACATTTTTATCTCGCCTACTCTATTTTTCCTGATTTATCAGGCAAACTGCTTGTGGGAAAATAGCTCGTGTCCCATTTGCTTCGATTTCACGAGTTCACTGCCACGTCATCCCCTGAACCAGAGCTCATCTGGCTGCTGAAGTTGACAGCAGGTACCGGCTCTTATCTCGGGTGCACTGGTGTGATCAACGTGTTCGTATCAGACTTTATTAAATCCGTACAGCACAAGCAATGTAGGTGGCATTTGTAATGTCCGTTATTGGCTTGAAACCGGCGTGATAATGTCAGGGATAACGGCAATGAGACAAGTCTGCTGGGTCTGCTATTTTCCGACACAGATCTCTCCCAAGGCAACTTAATTATCTCTCCCTCCGTGGTCAGATGTGCTATCGGCTCGTTTTTTGCTACCGACACGTGGAGTACTGATCGAATCTCCTCCCGGGTCTACTATTTTCGGACACAGCTCTCTCCGTGTTCATATGAGCTATCGGCTCGTGTTTTTTTGGGCTACTGACACGTGTTGTACTGATCCAATCTCTTGCCGTTCCGCGGATGAACGGGTCGTAACAAGCCGTTATCCCGGCTTAGTAGGCTTCTCTGTGACTGCGGCCACCGCGCTCTCGCCTGCCTTTAATGGCTCCACGAGGAGATATGAGCCCTGATGCCGTCCTGGGCTATGGTCCTATGGAGACCTGACCTTGGCGAGGCTCAGTCGTCTGTTTTAGCTGTAGTTCGGGTGGTCCAGACGTCTGTTTCTAGCTGGGGTTCGGGTGGAGCTGTTGCCATATCAGCAGACGTTTGTTTTGTTAGGCTGTGGTTTTCAGCTGATGATTTATGGTACAGCTGGGTACGTCATCAGGCGGTCTGTGGTGGCTCTGCCGCGGTCCGTCCAATTAATGCCGCTTATTGCTAAAACTGCCTATCGGTCGAAAATATTAGACTGCTATTTACATTTCATTATGATAATTATTTGCTTGATTATCATTCTTCCAGAGAAAACATAGGATAATGATTTGGGGTTTGATGTTTCTGAGAGTCGCCATGTTATCACCTCGATCGCCCGTGCTAGGTTCTCTATCATGCCTTGCTAAGCTCGGGACTGGTAGCGACCATTCCCGCTCCATACTTACCTTATGTCACTGGTGGATCCAAAACGGTGGCTGGGAGGGGGGGGGGGGGCTCGGTGGTTTAAAGAGGATATCCCAAAAAGTGTCATAATTATGCAAACTCATCTGATTTCGCTTGCTTTTGCATTGATAGCTGATTTAAAACAGTCCTTCCTTCGTAAAAGTTCCTTAGATGTTCTTCTATATCAGGAAATGTGTCGATTTTGCGTCGATTTCAGACAGTTTTTGGGGTGGTCATGGCACCCTTGCCTTCCCCATGGATACGTCAGTGTCTTTGCCCGCTTCTGGCATTGAAACCGATGGCTACCACTGCGGCCACATTATGGTAACGGCTTCCGTTTCGCCAGCCGGGTTAACAGACTTGAGTTGGCTTGGCGCGTCACGCTTACCACAGGATTTGTATCATGGCTGATAGTGACCTGGTGTTCTAAACCGGTACCAGGGCTGGGCACGTGCAGCTTAGTTTGATTTATAACCATGTTTTTATACCCCTTCGAAGATTTAATGGGATGTAAATGCTGCAAATCATCATTGACTTTCGCCACTCTGCTCCAACATATGAATTGGAAAGTGTGCTGTAACTGCCATTACATGCGATTCCCGAAATGCCGCCGTTTTCCGAGCGATATTGTATTTGTTAACAGTTTCATGCGTGAATATGCGGCGTGCGCGCGTGCGTGTGTTAACCCGCGCCTCAGGTGTGCCTCTGTGAGAACTTAGCCCTGGTGGGGGTCAAAATGCCCCCTTCTTATTCGAAAACTAAAAGGGATTGAACGACGAAAAAATCGATGGAAAGCTTTTGAGAAGGCCATTCGAAGTTACTTCGGGTATTATTTGGCCCTGGTCAATATTGAGGTCACCAGAGGTCATCAAATGTCACATTTAGTCAGTTTTAGGACTTTCAGTTTTAGGACTCTAGAAACCCCCAAATATCTTGGGAACTATGATAGATAGAAACGAACGGAGAGAGGCAATTGAAAGTTCATGCAAACATACAATCGCCATTGGTTATTTAAACTCAGGTCAATAGTTTAGGTCCCAGATGTCACCAAAGGTCACAAGGGCATATTTATCCAGATTTAGTTATGAATAACTTTTGATTGGTTACACATATATCAGTAGTTTTAACTCCATCGTGTTTGTCTATTTTTTTACACCACCGTGTTTGTCTCGTCAAGGCGCTTTGCAATATATTAATGGTGACACTGACCTGGTTAGGTCAACTTCAAAACTTGACCTCAGGTCAAGATCATTTGGTGACCCAGGTAGATTATCTTGCATATGGGGCGACGTGACTCGACGAGAAAAGCACAGTGGTGTCATTTTCACGCTTCTAACTTTAATCGATCAATAATTATTGGCAAAAAAGTGCTGTTGACTTGAGGTGACCTCAGCTGACCTTGCAGAGGTCACTGAGCAACAATTGCACCCGGGTCATCAATAAAGAGCTAAAATAACGTGATTCTGAAATAATTGGCCAGATCCAATGGATGTTCTTTGTATTGTATTATTGTATTGTATTAAACATCAGCTGACCCCTTCCACACATATAGGGCGTACAGGGTCATTGTTCGATGTTGATGTATATAAGTTGCGCCTTAGCTTTGTCATTATATACAGAAGCTAACACAAGCTAAAATTACACTTTACCTGCCAAACTAAAGACATGGCATTACATACATATATCACGCAAAAATTAAACACTAATAAAAACTTAGACTACAGCCACGCTTAAACACTGAGTCAACAAGCGCCTGTCACGTTCGGGGGCTGCACACAGTTTCCTAATATCGTTTTTGCCACACTGGTACTACAGATAAGAATATCAGATCACTATTAGAAACAAAAATAACTATTGAACAGCGATGACGATATATACGATAATTTCGTTCCCCGTGGATTGGTTCGGGCTGGGCCAAGATACTGGTCCGACTGGCGAGTGTGACGGCCCAAACCACGTCTTGGTTTGAAAAACTAACCGGCTCGACAGTAGCGAGGGTTCTTCCACTTATTTTATAATTTTATGAAGCATACAAGATCAAATATCATTAAACATACTGGCAGCCGAAACCATGTAATCGAATATCGAGAAGGTCATATTTCCTGCGACAACACCGGTCTGCAAAGTTAAATACCTCTTGAATTACCAAGAGCACCGAACTGGTACCTCCATACACTTGAATACAATATCTTACATGAGAAAATACCATGGCGTCAATTAGTCTCGCAATGTTTCTAAGGGAAGCCCTGTTTAGAAGAAGAAGTGCGACCAGAATCCAAAGCAACGATCCGTTACTTGCTTTGCATGCTGTCCAAGGACAGATAACCATCCAGAGTGTGCCTAAATTTTTTACTTCCTCTTTGCAATACGAATAACCTCGCCCATGAAGTTAATAGTTGGGAGTTCGTTTAAACGCATCAACTGCCGTCTATCGCCGCACACAATAAACTATGTTTTTCTGGCATTCACTAGCATGCCGTTCTGCTGAAACCAAGTCGTCATTGTGTCCAAAACCTCTTCAAGGCTTTTTTGCATCTCTTCAATCTGTTGCGGGGACCGACAATCCCCAACCCTGACATCATCTGCATAGCGGGCCTTAATGATTCGAAAACGTTAATTTCATCGGGAATATGACACGGCAAGTCGTTGCTAGCGATGTTGTAAAGCAACGGCCCTAAACATGTCCCCTGCAAAAAAATTGTATAGGAAGTATTTGTATATTTTCCCATTGACTTATCATGGGAAGTCACGAAATTGAGTATTGGCGTTTTCTTAGGTCACCAATACAACAAATCCGAGATATACGAATTTTAGGAACTACACCTTTTTAACTTCAAATTAAAATAAGTCAAATTAAAATTAAAATAAGTCAAGTTCAAATTAAAATAGGTCAAGTTCAAATTAAAATAATACAATAAAATACAAATAAATCAAATCAAAATTAAAATAAGTCAAATTCAAATAAAAATAATTAAGTTCAAATTAAAATAAGTCGAATTAAAAAAACACAAAAAAACGTCAAGTTCAAATTAAAACGTCACTTAAGCGTGGTAACTGGATAGTTACGATAACATCGATGCTGATGCACTTAGTATTTGCTTTTTCGACTCTGTCGGTGATATTATTTGGAAATGTTTAGAGCAATATGAGACACTGATGGAATGACTTAGGAGCGAGTTATTTATCGGCCAAATGAATGACAGTCTGAAACGTTACACGACAAGAACTCTGATTTGTGTCAGGACAGTGTGTTTTTCGTATACAAATACGATCAGACTGCTAAGGGACCTACATAGCTATGGATGTCGACAATACAGTATGCATGCCTTGACCTCCGCTCGAGTTCGTGAACATTAGATTGATTGATAACTGAACAGACCGAAGCCAATACGAAGGTGCTCATGAATAAAGATATATTTGTAAAGTTATTGTTATGTTTCTTGAATGATGTGTGGAGAAATATGGCAGTCAGATCATATTCATATACGACCAAATACATATACTTTCCGGAGAGAGAAAAAAAAAACAGAGGTCGTTTCGTGCAACGCTTCAGACTGCCATCCATTTTGCTGTTGCACAACTTTTTCCTAAATAATTACATAAGTGTCTCATATTGCCATACATAACTCCAATCAATAACACCGATAAAGTCGGAAAAGCAAATACTAAGCGCGTCAGCTTCAATGTTATCGTAATTGTACATCAACCACGCTTTGATGTTGTTTGATTTTAATTTGGCTTATTTTTATTGTATTTGCTTTTATTTTAATTTCAACTTGACTTATTTTAATTTGAACTTGATTGTTTTAATTTTAATTTGACTTATTTTAATTTTAATTTGACTTATTTTAATTTTAATTGAACTTGACTTATTTTAATTTAAACTTGACTTATTTTAATTTGACTTATTTTAATTTGAAGTTAAAAAGGTGTAGAAACTTATGACCTTATGAAGTCATGCAAGTTTAAAATGTCTCGGACAAACACTGTGGCTTTGCCTGACGATTACATTTTTTGGGGTGTATGGTCATTGGTCACTTGACGTGACTTGGTTGCCTGACCTGAAATAACCGGAAGTTATTACTTTGACAATGTGGGTAATTGATGCCCGAATAGCTGTAACAAATTTGATGGCACTGCGTGCCGCCGTTTTCTCGCTATTCCCGAAAAACCTCAAGCGGGGGGAGGGGGGCAAAATTAAATGAAATCCCCACCAGGGCGAGGGTTATTGTGTAATGTGTATGATTCCTTGTCGGTTGTCCGCTGAGTGATGTTGACAGTACCGTTAAATGCCCAGGTAACATATTATTATTTTACACGGCTACGATATTCAGTAAAGATAAGGACACATAGGCTGCTTTCGCAGTGGCCGCCATTTTCCCGCCAAAAAAGTTGCCGTGACTGTACGACATAAGCTCCAAATAGCAATTCTATCATTTTCCTTTGCTTCTTGCATTCTTCCTAGCATCATTAATAAGTGTTGGTGATTGGTTTGGACAGATAAGCTGGACGGAGACGGCGGAGTTGGCCTGCTAAACGAGTGTGTGTTTCGGCTCACTGCACCCGCAGCAGTTAGTGTCAGGGAAGGCGACAGCCGACAGCCGGCATTACAAGCTGGACTGCCACAGGGAAATATCGCTATGCGTTAATGCGCGTCGCAATGCGTTAAACCTCATACGTCTGACATTACAAGCTCCTGCGACAGGTAATTATCGTTATGCGTTAATGCGCGTCGCAATGCGTTAAACCTCATACGTCTGACATTACAAGCTGTTGCGACAGGTAAATATCGTTATGCGTTAATGCGCGTCGCAATGCGCTAAATCACATACTGACGACGTTACAAGCTCTTCCGACTGGTAAATATCGTTATGCGTTAATGCGCGTCGCAATACGCTAAATCACATACGTGCGTCAGACGGGCGAGGATGTTTGCACTATTTTATCGTTTAGACGACTTGATTCATCCTCCGTACGCGCCTTGCATCTGAGGCACGTGGGCCAAATACCTACCTGGAAACCCGACACAAGACCCGTGATGGTGACCACTGAGATGGTGACCACTGAGATGGTGACCACTGAGATCGTGACCACTGAGATGGTGACCACTGAGATCGTGACCACTGAGATCGTGACCACTGAATCGCTGACCATGAGATCGTGAACACTAGATCGTGACCACTGAGATCGTGACCACTGAAGAATTGTGACCACTGAGATCGGTGACCACTAAGATCGTGACCACCTGAGATCGTGACCCTGAGATCGTGACCACTGAAGATCGTGACCAACTGAGATGGTGACCACTGAGATGGTGACCCACTGAGATCGTGACCTACTGAGAATTCGTGACCAACTGAGATGGTGACCACTGAAGATGGTGACCACTGAGATGTGACCACTGAGATGGTACCATTGAAGATCGTGACCACTGAGATCGTGACACTGAAATCGTGGACTGAGATCGTTGGGACAGGAGATCGTGACCGACTGAGATCGTGACCCTGAAGATCGTGACCACTGAGATTCCGTGACCACTGAGATCGTGCCACTGAGATCGTGACACTGAGATCGTGGACACTGAGATGTGACCAAACTGAGATCGTGACCATGAGATCGTGACCGCTGAGATCGTGACCGCTGAGATCGTGACCGCTGAGATCGTGACCGCTGAGATCGTGAACCGCTGAGATGGGTGACCACTGAGATCGTGACCACTGAGTCGTGAACGACTGAGATCGTGACTACTGAGATCGTGACCATCTGAGATCAGTAGCACTGAGATCGTGACCGCTTGGATTGTGACCCCTGAGATGCGTGACTGGGATCGTGACCACTGAGATCGTGACCATGAGGTCGTGACACTTGAGATCCGTGACCCACTGAGATTGCGTGCCACCTCGGTGGTGACACTTGAGATCGTGCCACTGAGATCGTGAAACACTAAGATCGTGACCCTAAGATCGTGACACGAGGATCGTGACCACTGAGATCGTGACCACTGAGATCGTGACCACTGAGATCGTGACCACTGAGGTCGTGACCACTGAGGTCGTGACCACTGAGATGGTGACCACTGAGATGGTGACCACTGAGATCGTGACCACTGAGATCGTGACCACTGAGATCGTGACCACTAACCAGGCTCCCGCTGTAACACTCACCACTGTTAGTCGCTGCACCACGCGGAGATCCATCGCGTGTCGTCCCGCGGCCGGTGTCGGCGGTGGAGGGGCAGCAGCCGATACCAGGTGACCAGGACCGAAGGCCGGTCACGGGACACAGGGGCGGCACCGCTGAAGGTCGGCTGACTGAAGTCTGAGACGTCTCAGACTCGTTGACGATGTTCAGTAGCCGGCACCGTCAGGTCACCACCGGGCGCCACTGCTCTGAGTCCTACCTCGTCTCAGACTCAGACTCAGACTCAGACTCAGACTCAGACTCAGACTTGGCACTGCCGTCAGTCCCGGCTGTATGTCTCTCTCTTTCCCAGCGACAGTCGCCACTGTGTGCAGCCTCTCGGTATCACGGCTCTGTCCCGGCTCGGCCCTGGCTCGGTCAGCCTCTCCCCGCGAGCTGCGGTGGCAAGCTGTCCTCACCCCTTGTCCACAGCCCGAGATCTCAATCGCCACTGAGCGGCTCTGCTGCCGGCTCTGTGGCCGGCTCGGCGGCTCGTGCCCCGCTGACCTGGTGCCGGCGGCGGCAGACGAGGCGGCGGCGGCGGCGGCACGGGGCCTGTTCCGCTGTCCGGGTGCCGCCGCCTCCGCCGCAGCGGACTCCGCCTCCCCGCTGGCCGGGGCCCGCCTCCCGTCCCCGGCCGGTATGGCGGACTGGCCGGGTGAGGTCGAACCAGGAATAGGACCGGCACCGGTCTCGCCGAGTTTCGCCGTCGGAAGCTGCCGGCCGGCCCGCTGGTGTCCTCCATCCGACCCACCACCACCGTCACCGTCCGCCGGCGGCAGGGGGCGCACCAGTCGCCGCCGTCCGACCCGCTGGTGTCCGCCATCCGACCCACCACCACCGTCCGCCGCCGGCAGGGGGCGCACCAGTCGCCGCCGGCCGGCCCGCGTCACTGCCGAGGCTACCTGTCCTCGTGTGTCAGGCCGCTTGTGCCGGTACATTCATCTTGTGGCAGGTTAAGAGGACCGCACTTACCGACGACAGGATTACCGGTGTCTAAGACTGATTTATGGCGTCTTTGTGGCCACAAAAGACAGGCGTTCGACTGAACTGCCCACGCTTTCAGTTTCGTGCCCATGCGTGGTATTTCGTTCCCTCCAGTCCTAGGGTTTTGGTCGCGTGCGTGGTATTTGGCTCATTCCTGTGCGTACATTGAAGCGTACTGAGATGTGATTGAAGATCTGATCCAGAGGGTTATGCATGACGATATGCGATGCATGTGACGATATGCGTCTCCGTCACATCGACGACTCGAGCAAGCACGCAGGGTTTGACTCTCTTCAGATAGAAAGACCTAATTTAGATCGTGTTGTGACAGGTTGTTCCTTTCAATTTACTGTTAGAAAGGGTTGTAGGTACTGGATAGGGCTTAGGCAATACAGTGCGCTTAAAATGAGCTCAGGAATGCAACCGCTCGGTAAAAACGAGGTTAAGCTTCAAGTTCCAACGAAGTCGAGGCTTTTCCTTCGCATAAAGTTTGTTTGTGATTTGTACAATGATTGTCATTCCCGCAGTTTTGCTCGGCTCCAGACATGTGCTCGGATCCCAGAAGCCTCAAATTTGGAATCAAGGTATTCTGACAACGAATAACAGCAACACAGCCACTAATTATGCGTTGTTAACTTCTTAGCGTCCGGATCCCTCTCTATTGCCTGAGCCTATTTGGTTTGTTTGGCTATCAAAAACGTTCAAAAATAGCCTGAGATCCACTTTGGATCCCTGAACCTTGGATCCATGATCCCGAAGGATCTTGGGCCATTTTCGCGGTGTTCTGATACTTCATTTGACGAAAAAACTTGCACATGGAAAAGGTAAGCACGGAGCAATAGTTTGCAGTGTGCGGAAGTGCTTTAGCATATCACCCGTCGCCACAATACTCATTTAAAGGCCAAAACGCCTGGGGGAGTGGAACATGTCTGCTCGGCTCATTTAAGTTTCAGCGTCCAAGACCTGTTGTTGAAGCTGACCACAACCTCGCACTTCATCCCGACCTCGCCCTGAAGACGCTCAGTGCCGCCAGATGGCGCTGCAGCTACCTCACTCGATCTGCTCAGCGCGGCAGCTTTGATCGAGCGTTCTGTTACAGCTCGAGGTAATGGCCGATGTCGCCGCCTCCGTAATATAGTGTTCCGTCAGCACGCGATGTCAGGATCAGCGTAAATCAGTGGCGAATCTGCGTACGTTCGAAAGCTACACGTACTCAATCAGTATTGGCGTCATCGTCAACACTTTATTCAACTACCCGTTTGTAGGTAAAATTATATAATAATCTGGTTTATTTTCAAGCTTCTTATCAGTTCTTAAAAGTGGCCGTGACATTTGGCATGTCTATTAATGCAAATTCAATGTAGGATATATAAAAAACGCAAATACTGATTGAGGATCAGAGACTATTCACCACGTTGCGGTCGTGTGTTGCCATCCGGTTCCAAGAGGCCCACGGCAGCTCTGGCAGAGCAACACCAACAACTTCTGTAGGCTAGCACTGTATGTTTCACATCCATCCTGATCCCACCACAAATCATACAGCCATGCTCTTCAGTAAAGACAATGGCGAAACTGTGACGTGGCGTGGCTCAAACTAACTCAACCGAATCTGCTTTTACCGGACACGGGTTTTCATTTGCATCAGCTGTTTGGCATTCCTATGATCTGTCCCAGTTTCCCAGCAGCAGGTGTGAGGCAGTACTACTTACCGCGCTGTTAAGTTGGCTGTGGTTGTTACTGTGAGTGGGCGTGTAGCGCCCGTGAAGTTTCTCGGCAATGGACTAGACCAGTGAAACGCCTAGACCAGTGAAACGCCTAGACCAGTGAAACGCCTTTTTGGGTGATGACTGAGCGGGCGCGCTCTGTATTACACTTTTTACTGATTACAAAAGTGTAATAAAAAAGTGTAAAAAGGACGTGCATTCCCTTTCTCGCATCCGCCGAAAGGAATGCACGTCCTGGGCACTGGATGCTTTACCGTTTAATTCAATACTTGATCAAAATTCGTTGACTATGTCAGGCTTTGCCGGCGCAAGTTATGCCGACACAAAGTACAAACTATGAATTGTAACTTTGTATACTAAATTCAATTGTGACTTTGTGTGCATATTTTTGCTCAAAGTACAATTGATTTGATGACGATGTAGCAGGTAGCTATCCAATGCTGAACGCCCGATCTCAAACGGGGCAGTGGTTGTAAAGTTATTAGCTTCCGAAGAACGTCTTGTATGGCCGTGTCGGGCCGGGCTTAGTCGAATGTTTATTTGTCTAGTAAGTTGACGAGAAACCTCACGGGCTCTTCGTGCCCGCTCGGTAGCAAATTTATATGCGACCCGGCCTGACACGGCCGTACGTGACGCTTTTCGGAAGCTAATAACTTTGCAACCCCTGCCGCGATTGAGATTGTGCTTGCACAATTGGATAGTTACATCAAAGCAATTTTACTTTAAGCAAAAAATATGCACATGAAAGTTATAATTTAACCTATTGAACAAAGTTACAATTCATAGTTTTCGTCGGCATAATTTGCGACTGCAAAGCGTTCCATAGTCAGCAAATTTTGATTTAAGCATTTATGTATACGATCACCTATTGCGATGAAATATACAGTGCTCAGGACGTCCACTCTCTTGGCGGATTCGAGAAAGGAGATCATGACAAATTTAATCCGGAGTGCGCCCGCTCGGTCGTCGCTGGTCTCTCCCCATGCAATACAGGAAATACCAATGACTACATAGTCGAACCTGGGAGAGCTGCGAATGTCTACCAGCTATTGTCGGCTCACCTGCACTGACCACTCAGCTGCCGCTCCCTGGAGCTGAGGTCGGACTGTGGTCTGTCCATTTTCGCCTCAGCGAACCACACGCGACTCTGTGGACCTGTGGTCTTCTGAGAGGCTTACGTCGACCGCACGGAGGAGCGTGGCGGCTGTGTGACTTCTCACCGCAGCCGGAGTCTGCAGCCGGCTGCGGTGAGAAGTCTGCAGCCGGAGTCTGCAGCTGGCTGCGGTGAGAAGTCTGCAGCCGAGTCTGCGCTGGCTGCGGTGAGAAGTCTGCAGCCGAGTCTGCAGCCGGCTCGTGAGAAGTCTGCAGCCCGGAGTTCTGCAGCTGGCTGCGGTGAGAGAGTTGCAGCTGGATGTCTGCAGCTTGGCTGCGTAGAAGTCTGCCAGCCGAGTCTGCAGCCGGCTGCGGTGAGAAGTCTGCAGCCGAGTTCTGCAAGCTGCTGCCGGTGAGAAGTTGCAGCCGGAGTCTGCAGCCGGCTGCGGTGAGAAGTCTGCAGCCGGAGTCTGCAGCCGGCTGCGGTGAGAAGTCTGCAGCTGGTGGCAGCTCCGCTTCCTTCTCACCATGTCACACAGCTGACCAGACAGTAGAGGCTGGTGGCAGCTCCGCCTCCTTCTCACCATGTCACACTGGCTGGCCCCAGACAGTAGAGCGTGGCAGGCAGCAGCTCCGCCTCCTTCTCACCAGGTCACACAAGCTGGACAGACAGGAGAGGCTGGGTGGTAGCTCCCGCCTCGCTTCTCACCATGTCACACAGCTACCAACAGTAGAGGCGTGGCAGCTCCGCCCCTCCTTCTCACCATGTCCACACAGCTGACCAGACAGTAGAGGCTGGTGGCAGCTCCGCCCTCCTTTCACCATGTCACACAGCTGACCAGACAGTACGAGGGCTGGTGGCAACTCCGCCCTCCTTCTCCACCAGCTCCACACAGCATGACCAGACAGTAGAGCTGGTGGCAGCTCCGCCTCCTTCTCACCATGTCCACACAGCTGACCAGACAGTAGAGGCTGGTGGGAGCTCCGTGCCTCCTTCTCACCATGTCACACAGCTGGCCAGACAGTAGAGCTGGCGCCAGCAGCTCCGCCTCCGTTTACCATGTCCACAAGACTGACCAGACAGTAGAGGGCGGCGGCCAGCAGCTCCGCCTCCTTCTCACCATGTCACACTAGCTGACCAGACAGTAGAGGCTGGGGTAGCTCCGCCTCGTCTCACCTGTCACACACTGACCAGACAGGAGAGGCTGTGGCAACTCCGCCTCCTTCTCACCATGTCACACGTCTGACCAGACAGGAGAGGCTGGTGGCAGCTCCGCCTCCTTCTCACCATGTCACACAGCTGACCAGCAGTAAGGCTGGTGGCAAGCTCCGCCTTCTTCTCACCATTCACAAGCTGAACAGACCAGTAGAGGCTGGTGGCAGCTCCGCCTCCTTTCGTCACCAGGTCACACAGGTACCAGACAGTAGAGGCTGGTTGCCAGCTCGCCTCCTCTCACCATGCAACAGCTGACCAGACAGTTAGAGGCTGGTGCAGCTCCGCCTCCTTCTCACCATGTCACACAAGCTGGCCAGGACGTAGAGGCTGCGCAGCAGCTCCGCCTCCTTTTCCCACCATGGCACACAGCTGACCCAACAGGAGAGGCTGGGGCAAGCTCCGCCCTCCTTCTCACCATGTCACACAGCTGGACCAGACAGTAGAGGCTGGTGGCAGCTCCGCCTCCTTCCTCACCATGTCACACAGCTGACCCAGACAGGAGAGCTGTGGCAAGCTCTCCTCCTTATCACCATGTCACACAGCTGACCAACAGTAGAGCTGTGGCCAGGCAGCTCCGCCTCCTTCTCACCATGTCACACAGCTGACAGACAGTAGAGGCTGGTGCAGCTCCGCCTCCTTCTCACCATGCCCACACAGCTGACCAGACAGTAGAGGGCTGGTGGCAGCTCTGCCCTCCTTCCACCATGTCACACCAGCTGACCGACATAGAGGCGGTGCAAGCTCCGCCTCCTTCTCACCATGTCCACACAGCCTGACCAGGACAGTAGAGCTGGTGCAGCAACTCCGCCTCCTTCTCAACCATGTCACACAGCCTGACCAGACATAAAAGGCTGCTGTGGCAACCTGCTACCTTCTCACCATGTCACACAGCTGACCAGACAGTAGGGCTGGTGGCAAACATCCGCCTCCTTCTCACCATTGTCCACACAGCTGACCAGAACAGTAGAGTGGTGGCAGCCCGCTCTTCTCCACCAGTACACACAGCTGACCAGACGTAGAGGCTGGTGGCAGCTCCGCCTCCTTCTCACCATGTCACAGAGCTGACCAGACAGTAGAGGCTGGTGGCAGCAACTCCGCCTCCTTCTCACCATATCGCACAGCTGACCAGACAGTAGAGGCTGGTGGCAGCTCCGCCTCCTTCTCACCATGTCACACAGCTGACCAGACAGTAGAGACTGGTGGCCGGCGGTACTGGGGAGCGAACGAAGGAGCTCGAGCCTCGGGTGTCTGATGTGGTGCGAAGGATGTTGCTGGTAGAGTCAGCTGATAACAGAAGATACCGCTGACCACGAGAGTAGTGTTCTGGAGGATACAAATATACTGGAGCTTGACGGCTTGCTGTTTCGTGAAATGGCCACGTCGAACACGATGAGATAACGGTCGGCAATTATATAAATTGATTATCACCAAAGGCCTTCCACGGTGCCCGCTTTAGCATAACTATGTTCTGATCTTGACTATGAGGGCACACGTCTAGACGTTTCCGACAAAGTGTCATAGCTCAAACATACGCTCAGAGGCCATTCTTAAAAAATGAGCCGCTGATTTTTATTATTAAAAGAATGACCTCAGGACTGGAAATTTGTTATGTTTGTGCAGTGTGTAAGATACCTGCCTATTATTTGGCTTTGCTGCTGCATTTCCGAGGCGCTATTTCGACGCTAAACATCTCCCGCGCCGGGTCCAGAGGCCATTCTGATACAATCGAGCCACTTATCTTTTTTGATCAGAATGGTCCCTGCTCTCTATATTTACTTTTAGCAAATATTCTTGCACGAACCTCGGTTGTCATCATCATTTTGTCTCTTTGCTCTTTGTTGTCTCTTTGCTGACCCCTGCTTCCTCTATTGACAGATGACAGTCTCTGCACTCACCTCATCCCACCATTGTCTTCAGATGGCACCGATGCTCGGACAGTCTGGTTTGACTCTAACCCCCTGTACCTGCTTACAGGCACGGCGAGCGTGACTCTAGCCCCCTGTTCCTGCTGACAGGCACGGCGAGCGTGACTCCAACCCCCTGTACCTGCTTACAGGCACGGCGAGCGTGACTCCAACCCCCTGTGCCTGCTTACAGGCACGGCGAGCGTGGCGCGCGGCTACAGCACATATGTGGACTCGATATTCGACCGGGCCATGCAGAAGGCCTTCACCGACTGCTGCGGCATGGACGTCGAGTTCCTCTCCGCCTACCCGGACTTCTTCGCGTTCTTCCTGGTCATGATGCTGGCCTGTGAGTACCTATCCCGACTAGCCTTATCTGATATTTATGTATGTATGTATTTAATTCGCAAGGATTCCATAGTTATCACACCCGAATACGGAAGCGGTAGAGTTGCTAAAATTAGTTATTCAGGTGAAGTGATAGCGTTTGGTGTTACTGCCAGGTGTTAAATAGGTGTTTCTTTGGCACGACAGCATTTGCATTTTTGACTAAAAAGAAAAGAAAAAGAGAAGATATTAATGTTTACTAAGCATATAAGGACTGGGCACGGGTTCTGGACTTTTCGATACGTTACCCACAGCGAAAATGTGTGCTAAGTTAAAGATGAACTATTTGGACGCTATGAAGGGAAGCGCCGTAAAATCTATGTAGTTCTGGCGCACTTTAACCCAAGGCACCTCGGAAGCATAAAACAAAACAAGTTTGTAAAACGCGTCATATAACCACACGAGAGTTGCGACGCTCTGACACCCCAGTCCACCAAGTTGGTAAATTAATCAAAACCAAGCAAGCAAATGTAATTCACCAAAAGCAAGTATTTGTCAGTGCGTTCTCGACTGTGTGATGTATATTTTTATGAGAACAGTCTTTGTAACAGTCTTCCTGCACGAACGATGCACTATATGTGTATAATAAGGGATGTCACAACCGAAAAATTGGCCACGCAATCGTCGCACTCTTAACCCTATTACTGTCGGGGGAGGGGGTATCGCCCCCCTCTCTTGAGGTTTTTCGCGTACAATTCATTTATAACTTAACCCACAAACTTCAAACTTGCTGACTTTTCCTAACATTTCATTGCGCATCGAATGGTGTATTTTTTCCCAAAATTAAATAATTAGGAGGGGGTCCAAGACAGTTTTTAGGGTGGCGTCTTCGACCGTTTTGACTCAAAATCTGTGCATGGTTTAGCACTCGTGGAGAGTTGTGTGTTGAAGGGAAGTGTAAGCGAAAACAGCAATCGGCAGAGAATTGATTGTTCTTTCAGATGGCAATCTCAAATTTCAAAATTTTGAATTTTGAAATCATTTTTTTACGCATTTTTTCTCTCAAAATGATACAAGTTTTTATTTTCATGAGGTTGCATAAAACCGGAATATATTTAAGATAAATCATGCCAATGAATATGTTTTGAAAGTTTCAAGATGATCTCTAAATATTTGTTGACAGGTCAAATGCTAACCTTGCAATATCAATATATGGTTAAAAATAACAAAATAAGGGTTTAACACATGTTATCAATCCAATGTTTTCAGTATCATGTCATCTTAGGCCCTTCTTGATGACCAGGATGCAATTTTTAATCAGTGACATTTTGAAAGGTCATTTAAGGTCACGAACACCTTTTAATCAATAGCTCGTGACAGGAACACTATAGAAACTCGCAACTGGTCTCAAAACGTTTGTCTTGTCAATACGCATCTTTTTATATGCAGCTTGACTGACTTTGTCACATTGACCTTGACCTTGACCTTGACCCGGGATCAAATTTTCGATTTGACAAAATTGGTATGATTATAACTGCAATGACGTGAGAAACACGATGGTATCAATATAATTACTCTATATGTTTTAGATAAAAAGTTATTAACGAACAAACTTTTGCTGAAAAACATGTTTTTTACATGTGTTAACCTCTACTACAGCCCAAACCAATGACCCGATGTCATTTCTGATGCCATAATGGCGTAAGACAATTACAACTGCTTTAGAGTACGTTTTCGGATTCCTCCTAGCTGCCATAGTTTCTGAGATAATGGCAAGGTTTCCTGAAAAATACATATTTTGGCAAATATTACCTTTGATGACGTCATTTGACCTTGAAGATAGTGGCCCAAGGTCATCAAATTTTCACAAAATAAAGTTCGTTGTCGACCCTAACCACATACCAAGTTTCATGAGTTTCAGCTCTTATGGTAGCCGAGATCTGAAGGGGGCCGAATCAGCCCCCCCCCCCGACAGATTCGTATACTTTTAATCTCTCCAGGAATAGGGTTATGCTCCAATAAACAAACAAAGCAAACAAACACCACAGCTGACAGAAATGACGCCTTGCAAATTAATGTTAGCCAAATTTAATTGTTTGATACCATGTCTTGAAGTCATGGCAAGTTCATCCAGGCCATTATTCTTAGTTGCTTTTCATAGAACAAGGCGGATGGACAGGAATGAGAACATAGTTTCTAAGCGCTACCGGCCTGAGCCAGTGAAAGCGCAGGTCTGGCCGGGTTATCTCACCTGGCAAAGCATCAACACCGTGCAAACCACCATTGCACGTTAGTGTTCTTAGGATGAACTGTCGCTTTTGTTGCTTGATGTTGTACTTAATCGCGGCAGTATTATAAAGATGCACTTTCAGTAGCCTGTTTCTGACTTGCAAACAGCTCGCTGCTCATCCCAGAGACCCACCGGACCGCTAAAACCACAGACATGAACAGTGTACACGTTAGGCGGCTGTTTAGCGGTAGGCAAACGAGGCGAGGCGATTTCTCCGCGCTAGCTGGTAGCCAAGGAAGAATGTCTTCTCCGGATTTTCTCGGCAGGTGATCCACAGTTGCCGTGAAGACCATGCTGATAGCCATCTGTACAGATGCTTATGGATGTTAGCGACGCCTGCTTATCATACTGGCGCGGTAGCTTGCCGGCTTTAGTTGTCAGTCCACCTTTCCTATGAATTATTTAGTGTCGGACCCGGCAGCAGGTTCTGAGTGTAGGACATAGTCGCGCCACCGTATTAGGCAGCGGAGATGTACGCGGCGAGCGTCAGTACTCCAGTCATGATTGGTTTCTCTGGCCGTATTTACACTGTATTTGATTTATAGGCACATAATCCATCACCGGACGTCCTGCAGTCTGAGACAGTGCTCAAGATGAGGCTCTTACTTGTCTTGCGTTGATGATGATTCCTTGTATCAGCTTATTGGATGGTCGTTTAGCTGTCCATCGTGAAATTAATTTCACTTTTGCTGTTGGCAAAGTAGCACAATGTAAAATTTCGATGTCGTCTGTTGCAGAAATTGCAAAGCTCCCACTCATTTCCCGCTGAATGCAACGATCAGAATAAAAGGTCATAGTTCGGGAAGTTGACAGTGCACAATCGCTGTTGTTGGTGTTCGGTGAGGCTCAAGGACGCAGGCACCGGGGGCAGGGGGGCAGGGGGGGCAGCCGCCCCCCAACATTGTCAGATTTTAACATTACGCCTATGGCGTTGCAAGAATCGACTTCAGAATGCCTCCCCTCAACTTTCGGAAGGTTCCGGCGCTCCTGGTGACGCTATTTCAGGTATCAGGAATGTGACCGGTGGTGCTGCAGGCAGTAGGTTAGAACAGTGGTATGATACTGTGAGCGGATAGATCGTGACCTGATAAGATAGCCGGTCTCGAACGTTAGATACACTTAGTACGGCCATTTCCAAGATATCAATATTATCGCCAAACTTCCCCAAGCAAGCCCAGTTTGGACTCATTTTTTAATCACGCGTGATAAGACGTTTGCGTCGTACTAAAATAGTCAATATTGAATCGGTCATGTTAGTTTTGTTATTTCTTGATGCGGGCGATGTGTTGACGAATCTCCGAAAACCTGGCTCGTAAACGCTGCGGTTATTTTGGACACAACGTGTCCTGTATATATTACATTGGGTGCGTGATAAATAGTACAAGCCTAAGACACGAACAGGCATAACCAGATATACTCAGATTTACGTTCCATGGACGTAATTGCACTTCGACGAACGTCTGTAAAGGCTGAAACACAGCTCCCTCGCACGCAAATCGCGTCTCGCAACTCCCATTGAAATACACACAACTTTTTCCGCTCGTGTCTCGCTCGCGTCTCGCACCGCGTTGCGGTCTCGCTGCGCACTCGCGGCAAGATCTCGCTCCTGAATCGCGGGTCTATATCTCGTGCGCGAGAGAGTTGACTCTAATTCAACTTATCGGCACGATTTGCGAGCGAGATGCGGTATTCGAGCGAGACGGCCCAGGCACAAGACGCGATTGCTTGCGAGACGCGATTTGACCGCGAGTGCTGTGTTTCAGCCTTAAGACACATCAATTTCATGAAGAGTGTTAACGGCACCAAAACATGGGTTTCGCCACTACTGAGGACACTAAGGGCTTTGTACCAAGTAACTGTCGGCTATCTCCAATACGGTCCCGTATTGAAGTGCACGTGCACTTGAATTTGTCCCTGGTAATTTTGAAACCGTGGTAACGCCACTGCACCGAAATGTCTCTTATCGATGAACAATGCGACTGAAATTGCCCCATAAATCGGTCGGAGGCCGTGCTGTACTGTTGACTGTTCAGTCTGAGGTAACCTTGTTCTGCCACACTGACTGTTGGCCTCGGAGCTGGCTCTGCTCACCAACAATTACTGACGACTCCCAGCTCCCCCTGGCGCTGCATGATAAGTTCGATGTTAGCCGACCCCCGCTGGACTGCCGCTCCGCTCTGCGGGGCTCTCTGCTGCCCGGCATCTCAGACCTTCACGTGGTCCACGATCCACTTGCCGTAGTGGGTGACGTCCGTGTAGAGGCCGGGGAGGCCGGGCCTGCCGCAGCCGATGCCGGCCGACACCACGCCGGCCACCTGGAACTCGTCGCCGACCTCCACGGTCAGCGCGCCGCCACTGTCGGCCTGGCAGCTGTCGCGGCCGCCCTCCCTGTATCCGGCGCACACCTTGCCCTCCTTCACCGTCACCTGCTTGCCGGCCTCGGTGAACCACTGCTGGCAGGTCTGCCGGGAGAGCAGCGGCAGCGCCGTCCACTGCAGCGTGTCCGACCTCTGGCCGCCGCTCCTCCACTCGTCCAGGTAGCCCCAGCCGGCCATCAGACCCCGCCTGCCGGTGAAGTGTTTGGCGTCGGCGTCGGCCGGCGGCAGGCAGACGGGCCGCACGTAGTCGCTCCAGGCCAGAGGCTCGGCCAGCCGCAGCAGCGCGATGTCGTCGTCGAAGCGCCCCTCCACGTAGCCGTCGTGGATGACGCGCTCGGCGACGTTGACGACGCGGCGGTCGGGCTCGCCGGCGGCGGTGACGGTCAGGTTGTGGCCTCCGACCATCACGGTGAACTGAGCCGCCGACCGGCCGCCGAAACAGTGCGCCGCCGTCAGCACGTGCTGGTTAGTGATGACGGCGCCCATACAGAAGTGGGCGCCGCGGTGCCGGACCGAGGCTGACCACGGGAACTGGCCGCGGTACGCCTCCTGACCGCCCTTCACACGGGTCCGGGGGACAGCTGGGACCTGCCGCACACCGCAGGTCACGTTGGCCAGGTTCAGAGCGGTGCCGAGCGACAGCAGAGCGCTGAGGATGGGTAACAGAGCCGCCAGCTGCCTCATGGTGACTGGTGATGCTGGAGACACTGCTGCAGGACAGATGACTGGTGATGCTGGAGACCTTGCTGCAGGACAGACAACTGGTGATGCTGGGGACTCTGCCACAGGAGAGACGACTGGTAGTGATCTCGGCGCTGTGGAGGTGCACTGACATCGCTGTCACGAGGCAGCTCTATTTAACGCAGCCGACAATCAGCCAACCTCGCCGGACACGGACGAGCTCTCGGTCAGGGCCGTTTCCGGGTCTGCGGACGGTTCGGAAGTGTTGCACACTGCGTTCTCATGTCCACTTCCGCTGCTGTGCAGTGCCGCCATGCTCACTGCTGTGTCGAGTTCCGCTGTCGGCAGCCGCAGTGCCGCGCCCACAGGATGACTGGGGATCAGTGACCTGGTGTCTAGCTGGGGGATGCGGGTGGCCGTGGACTGCACAAGGTCGTACATTGTGCGCCGGAACTGAGCCAGCCCGGATGTAATGTATAGTGATGTATCGCGCGTCTGATGGCTTCATTGTCACCGGCGGGACTGGGAGGGAGAGGGGGGGGGGTGGTGAAGCCATTTGGGCCGGCCGAATTCCGGTGGTTCTGGGACTCCTCGTCTGTGGAGTAAGTCAGGTGGTAGGCTCACAGTCCATTAGTACGGGTGGGACAGCTTGAGAGACGGCGGGCATCTGTCTGACTTGACCGACGGGAGGATTTGACTGTTTATCTATCATATGAGGATAACCTGACACAGGTCGGTCGTATTGTTACAGTGACACATATAAAATGATCCAGTTGAGCTCATGTCTTGCATAACGCCAGTTCAACTTTGAACTGGGGTTACTCTTCTTGTTAGCTGGTCCAAGTTAAAGAGAAAGGGCTAGTTCTGCATGGTCATAGCTAGCTCAGCGAACCATTCGAATACTATTTTTTTTTTTAAATGCGGATATGGCTTCCAGCTAGCTTTATTTTCTGTAAAGCGATGTACTTACTTTAGCCTGAACCGTGCAATATCAAAATAATACGTTGTAAATAATGGACGTTGGACGTAGATAATAATGGATTCCGAACTTTGATACGTTGTAAATAATGGAATATTTTGTAAATAATGTCTATGTCTCAGAAGAACGTGTAGGACACAACAACGTATCAAAGTTCGGAATAGGGGCTGCGTGACAGGTGAGTGCGTGTGCCTGTGTCAGACCGATGGTTAGTTTGTCTCGAACACCTGATATCTTTATATCAGTTGACAAGCTATCAGTGTCCTTCAGTTCACCCCCTCTGACTATTATCTGGGCCGCTAGTGTTATCTGGTACGTATGACAAACTACCAGAACACTCGGCTGCGTGCAGTTTAAACAAACATCAGAGCAAATGTTGACGCAGGTCCTTAAGCACTCGGAATGCCCGTTTTCGATGACTCTGTAGTGCTGCTACCTGCCAAGCTGCACAGCAATCGATGCGCCGAAAAGCCCTAGTCATCGTCATGACTGCTGTGTGTCGGTGGTTTGTGTTGCTCTGTGCTGTATGGGTTCACAATAAGTCTGTTGATCTCGCCCCCTGAACAGAGTCTTCAGGCTGTAGTGGGACAGTCCGCCGGTCTATCGGCTGGCCAGTCTGGGGTCGGTGTCGGGATCACGAACGGCCGGTCTATCGGCTGGCCAGTCTGGGGTCGGTGTCGGGGTCACGAACGGCCGGTCTATCGGCTGGCCAGTCTGGGGTCGGTGTCGGGGTCACGGCCGGCCGGTCTATCGGCTGGCCAGTCTGGGGTCGGTGTCGGGGTCACGAACGGCCGGTCTATTGGCCGCCTCTGAGCTGCCAGCTGCCGTGGAGTGCAGAATCTGTACAGACTTGGATAACTGACACGATGGGCGTGCTCTCCACTCTCCACTCTGTCCAGGAGTGGAGAGATGACCTCATGGAGGCAACAGCACGCCATGTTGTAACGTCGCAACTATGCGGCGGGGATTGTGTACTTTGTATTTACAAGTTCGTTATACAGGGTTTGCTTTGGATTACAAGTGCATGGTTTATCTGTCAGATTGTTTCCCAACGTTATTGCTGTGACTATCAGCTGTTGGTGTATTTCACGTTATGTGGAAAAGGATGCATGACGTTTAAAGCGAAAACGCATGTACAAATGACGTAACCGAAACCCAGTAATTTTGTGTGCCGCATTATACAAAATAACAAGTTGCATATCAACTGCTTAGCATGTCATTGAGGTTTTCATATCGATCGATTATTGTATAAAGCCTTGCATTTCACGTCGCTGAGCACGGTACATTTTATTCAGCGTACCGCTAAGCAGATATATGCTCGGATCCCGAAAACGGATCCCGGGATCTGATCTCTGCAATCTGGATCCCGGATCCACTGAGACCATATATACATACACGCTCACAATTTATTGATGGATCAACTGGGATCATAGATCAGTCTTCTATATTGGTTGACGCATCCGCCGGGATCCGAGATCGCAGGCACCCTTTTGCATTGGGATCCACTGGGATCCCAGACTCGCCATTATACAGATGTGTATTTTCGCCTTTCGGAACCCATATTCTAAGTAATTGTCAGCACTTTTCAATTCGTTGTAAATGCAACTGGCATGGCCATGCCAGTTGTATTTACAACGAATTGAAAAGTGCTGACAATTACTTATGGGCGTAAGTCTTTGGTTAGATTTTGTCCAGAAATACTATAACTATTGCATAATATATAAGTCGGATCCTGCCAGATCTGTGACCCGTTAAATTAGAGTTCCATTTGCATTGTTTATCATGGGATCCTGTGGGATCCAAGGTCCGTTGTCGAATTTATTGGAGGGATCCACTGGGATCTGAGATCCACTGTTGTATTTTGTTGTGGGATCCAGCGGGATCATATATTCAACACTAGCTAGGATGCCCGGCGTTGCCCGGGCAATGAATTACCTAATGTTAACAATAATGACACACTTGATGTATTTTTTAAGTGGTGCGTAATTAGGCACAACTTGAAAAAAATGCATACCCCAGTCATGTCTAAATGTTACACTTTCCATGCTATAGGAATGTTAACAATACTGACAACAGAAGCACCACTTGAAAAAATGCGTGGTACCAAACATGTACCACTAATGTTCTAATCTAAGTGTGTTGACGCCATGGGTTGGTATTATATTTGGAGCATGTGAAACCAAGGCCATAACCAAGAAATGGGCGCAAATTAAAATATTGATCCAAAAGTGTCGACGCGCCGCTTAACAACGCCCAAATAGACAAACATGAAAACCTGAATGGGCCGCAGAGCAATGAACCCGAGGCAATATAATGTTTTGCGCAATGATTTATTTTCGATTTGTAGCATAATAGAAACGGCAAGGGCCTATCCTAATTATTAAAACCAACCTGGAACATTATAAAACAAGTGGCAATCGAATCGTTTTTGTCACCCTGTTTCAATAAATTGGAGCATTGAAACCAAGGCAATCTTACGTTCTGGTTCTGTCGGCAGGTGACAGTTAGACGTAACACGCCGCAGTCAAACATACTATGCTAAATTCGAGCACTAAACCACTTAAAAGCAGACTTAACCAAGGTAGATATGTACTAACCGTACACAGTAGCGTATTTCGTACTTTGAATTCGAAAGGCTTCCGAATGAAGATGTCACAAAAGCGGCAAAGCATATACAGCAAAATCAGGTTCGCTCGAGCAACTAATGTGCATAACACCACTTGAAGCAGATTTAACTAAGCGTATCCAGCATTTTAACTAAGGTAGATATGCACCTGGGAAGAGACGCCGATTTTTGTTATTTGTTGTTGTATTTTTGTATATAGTGGAAAATATTTATGTATTCTTTTGGGATCCAAAAACCTTCCTGTCAGTATGCTGATTCAGAAATGGTATGGGTTTTGTATCCATATCCAAGGGTTTTCGATTCCATAGCGGTTAAACGAAAATCCATTTGCCCCTTATTATGTAGATTGCGTTTTGTCGAGAGATCCTCTAGGATCATATATTATACTTTCAAATCCATGCACATGCGTACCTCTAAGTATCCCCCGATGCATGACATACGATCTGGCCATCACATCGCCCACCACAGTGACATGTGTTACGCTGCGTTCATGTAAAACCGTGTCGCGGTCGGTATGTTCGCGTTTTTGCCGCACATGGCTGCAGCTGGAGTTTGTTCTGTGCTCGATCACTGGGCTATGTTCGCTGTTTGCGGGGGTATTATCCCAGGTAATCCCAGGATCCTTTTACCAGGATTACAATACCCCCCTGAGCGAGCCTGACCAACCCCCCTGCCCCCCGGTGCCGAGACAGGCCTCTGATGGCTGGAATAAGAGGCAGCCACTCTCACCATTGTTTGCATGTCGTCGGGCTTTGCGGTGGCGGCATGGATTGAGGTGGCTATTGTTATATAATGACTTACCGTCTCCGCGAGTGGACGTCTCGGGCTGATGAGAGGTATTGACACCAGTGCCTCCCGGAAGTCCGGGAAAAATCGACCTCCTGCTGGAGAGAAAGCTGCGCTGCTCGTAGTGCGTCATCGTGTCCTGGCAGCGGAGACCGCAGCAGCCGTCCTGGCGATCAGAGGCCGTGACCTGCTGTGTCTGCGAGGACGTACGGACGGTGACCTGACCTGGCTGGCCAGGTGATCAGAGGCCGGTATCTGCTGTGTCTGCGAGGACGGACGGACGGTGGCCTGACCTGGCTGGCCAGGTGATCAGAGGCCGCCACCTGCTGTGTCTGCGAGGACGGACGGACGGTGGCCGGACCTGGCTGGCCAGGTGATCAGAGGCCGGTATCTGCTGTGTCTGCGAGGACGGACGGACGGTGCCCTGACCTGGCTGGCCAGGTGATCAGAGACCGCCACCTGCTGTGTCTGCGAGGACGGACGGACGGTGACCTGACCTGGCTGGCCAGGTGATTCAGAGGCCGGTATCTGCTGTGTCTGTCGAGGACGGACGGACGGTGCCTGACCTTGGCTTGGCAGGTGATCAGAGCCGCCACCTGCTGTTGTCTGGAGGAGGACGGACGTGACCTGACCTGGTCTGGCCAGGTGATCAGAGACGCCACCTGCTGTGTCTGGCGAGGACGGACGGACGGTGCCCTGACCTGCTGGCCAGGTGATCAGAGGCCGCACCTGCTGTGTCGGCGAGGACGGACGTTTTTACGGTGACCTGACCATGGCCTGGCAGGTGGATTCAGAGGCCGGTACTCTGATTGTTGGTTCGCGCAGGACGGACCGGACGGTGGCCTGGACCTGGCTGGCCAGGTGAATCAGAGGCCGGTTCTGACGTTGTGTCCGGCGAGGACGGACGGACGGTGCACTGACCTGCTGGCCAGGTGTCAGCAGACAGAGTCTACATCAGTATGTACAGACTCGAGAGAGGACGGGCCGGACGGTGGACCTTATAACCACACGACCTGGCCTGGCCAGGTGATCAGAGGCCCGGTATCTGTCTGGTCGGGCGAGCACGGACGGACCGAGGGTGACCTGACCTGGCTTGGGCCAGGTGATCCAGAGACCGTTGAACCTACCACAGCATGATAGTCTGCGAGGACGACGGACGGTGCCCTGACACCCTGGCTAAGCGCGGTGTATCAGAGGACCCGCCACCTGCGTGTCGCGCGGAGGACGGAACTCGCGACGGTAGGACCAGGACCTGGGCTGGCCATGGTGATCCACAGACCGCACCTGCTGTGGTCGTGGAGGACGGCACCGGAACGGTGCCCTGACACCCTGGCTGGCCAGGTGATCAGAGACCGTGACCTGCTGTGTCTGCGAGGACGGACGGACGGTGACCTGACCTGGCTGGCCAGGTGATCAGAGACCGCCACCTGCTGTGTCTGCGAGGACGGACGGACGGTGACCTGACACCCTGGCTGGCCAGGTCAGGTCACGGCTCAATACTGGCGTCCGGCTGCTATATGGCCTGGCCGGCTGTGAGTCGGGCTTCTTAGTCCTATCCGGCCACGGCGCCCAGCACGCCGGGTGGCTCGGATCACATCAGCGTCTGTCCTACTGTGCCATTTGGCCGTTCTGTCCGCCTATCTGCCTGTCCGCCTGGCTGCCTGGCTGTCTGGCTGCCGTTCTGTTTGTCTCTGCGCCTATCTGCGTGTCCGCCTATTAACCTGTCCACCTGTCCACATGTCCACATGTCCACCTGTCCACCTGTCCACCTGTCCACCTGTTCACCTGTCCACCTGTCCACCTGTCCACCTGTCCACCTGTCCGGGTGTCCGCCTATCCGGGTGTCGGCGTGTCCGCCTGTCCACCTGTCCGCCTGTCCGGGTGTCGGCGTGTCCTTATGTCCGTCGTTGCTGTCCATTGTGTAGGTGTCGGCCGTGTTGGCTGGGAGGCGGAGGTGACGGACCGGCGTCGTTCCCGGACACCTGTTTACTCAGCAGTTGTCAGCTCAGCTCTGTTTACTCAGCACTGGTGGCACATCTGTCCGCCGATTCAGATAGGGTCGGCCTGTAGGTGGCAGATATCTCGGAGCTCACCATGTCTCCCTCGCTTGGTCGGACAGCTGAATACCACCCAGCTGAACAGGCGGACACACGCTGAGCTATTCAGATGAGTGCAGATGACTGTGCTGTCCCCCCCCTCTGCTGCTGCCGGCACGTCCACACCTCTGTCCCCCCTTCCACACTACACCCATTGTTATACGTTATACTGAGGCACCCCTGAGCAGGACCCTGTCCCCGCCGCTCCCTATAAGCTAGACGTCAGCACTACGCCAGCTCTAGGCGCATTGTCATGGCTGGTAGTTGGGGCTTAGGCCCGCCCCGCATTGGTGCGTTTTTCATGCGTTGCTTTTCGTCACGTCTTGATCCGTCTCAATAGGTCTCAATGCGTCCTAATGCGTCTCAAAGCGTTGGGATGCGTCAATGTGTCAATCATTGATGCATCGCAACGCATTTAGGCGTATGAAGACGCATTGAGACGCATTGAGACCCATTGAGACCCATTGAGACCCATTGGTACCCATTGAGACCCATTGAGACGCATCGAGACATGACGGAATGCAACGCAACCCATGAAAAACCCATCCGTGTGGGACGGGTTAATGATTCCATCACATAAACGGTCAACTATTGACGTAATTATCCACGTCTCCTGTGCAACTTTTGAATGAGAAGGCTTAGATATTTTGCGACCTTTCGCTTGTTTTAGTTGATAGTTGTTTTATCATCGATCCTGCTTGTGTACGGATGTTTTTATTTTCATGGTGAGTACAATACTGGCCTATCCTATTACTATCCTCTTAAATAGGCTACTTATGTATATGTTTTGATGTTCTTCCGGAATTAGCGGCATGTAAACCCGCTTTCATGCATGTCATGAATTCAGTGGCATTTACGACTTGTATGCGGAAACGGAGTGGGTCCAGTCCTGTTCAGCGTTCTTCATAATCTGTGTGTCTACATATGATTATGGCATACAAATGCATGTTTTATTTTTAGCAGCACATTAAGATAAGAGTCGTGTTCTGGGATATAATCTGCGTGTCTGCATATTCTTAGGCAAGCAAATGCATGTTTTTTTTAGCAGCACATTAACATAAGAGTCGTGTTCTGCGATAATTGAACATGAAGGAGTATTACGCCTTTCTGTTTGAAGATAGATAACCCGCGCCCCGATGGGATATTCAGCCGAACACGCCCCGCTGTGCAGCTGGAGGGGGGGGGGAGCAGTTTCTGTCCTTGTTATTTTTGGAACCAATTACCGCAGCGAGACACGCAAGGTGGCAATGGAAAGCTCTCAATGAGACGCATCTAAAGCATACTGGAAATTTTAAAATAAGGTCACATTATAGGTCACGGTCAGGTCAAAGGTCAAAATAGAGATATTTGAGTTTGTTTACCATACTTTCATATCGCCTTGATACTTTCCATCCTAAGCTCTAGAGTGAGACTTTCATCTCATAAAGTCCTCTCAGAGGTATCATGCATCTCCCGCATTCATCATAAGTGAAATTGTAAGCAAGGGTCAAGGTCAAGATCAGGTCACAAAAGATCAATGTTGGCAAGAGGTTTACGGAAGTCATGCGGCACACGTTTGATGGGTTATTTACTCGTAGAGTTCGATAGAAGCAGCCATTTTCACAACCTGACGCAGTATAAGGTGAGGTCACATAAGTTCACAATTTGGAATTCATTAATATAAATACAAATGCATGTTGCTAGACCAGTTTTGTCCCAGAAATACAGCAGTGGCATTTATTGGTATGTATCTGTATGTATGTATGTATGTTTGTATGTATTCGTAAAAATCTCCGCATCGTGGCTCTTCCGATTTCAGAGTCATTACAGTAAACACAAGTATAAAAGCACAAATCAATATACACGTTTAAAATCACTACACTCCATCACCCTTTAGCCATCTCAGTACACCCGCGTGAAAAAGACCGGGTGACTCGGCCATCCTAAGCTGAGCCGGTAGACGGTTCCAGGCTGGTCAATTATATCCAAACAATGTTACTTATAAAAAAGATTACGTCTGAATTACTTTTTCTTAGGGAGGGCATAAGTCAGTAAAAATAAAGATATTGCTTTCAAATTTGGTTTGGGTACCATCCATACTTAGTTCTCTCATATATGCTTTCCGTTTTTTTAATATTTGATAAGAGTTGATTTTGTGTCAATTTTTTGGAAAAAAGGTATTTTTAGGGGTAAAAAACCCAGCATTTCGGAAATCCGAGACAGCCTGTTTGAAGAGAATGTTATTTTCCTTCTTTTGACGTATTTTTTGCGATTTGCTTCAAAACTTGTTTGTCTGCAATTTGTCAAACATGTATCGGTTTTCCACCAAAATGGCATGACATGACGTTATTTAAACGTAATTATTTGCAAAAGTACTGCACCAATTGCATTACCATGTGTTATAATTGATGCAGCATAAGGTACTGTGAGTTGCACGTTGATATCTGTCATAGTTTTTGAGTTATTGACAAATTCCGGCAGGGACAGGTATTGCGCCCCCCGTGGGGCGCGGGTTAATGAAGAACTTATACAGGATTATAACTTAAATGTGAAACAGACTGAGTTTACTCGCATGACGTATGATTTACGAGGATGTTTTGTTTTGCAAAGAAGATTTATTAGTCAGATAATGAGCATGTGCCGCTCCCGAATACCCACTCGGCTCTCTATCTCGGTCTCTCTTTCTTACAACCGGTGGACTTCGGCCTTCACACATATTCAATCGAAGCGTTTTCGTGTTTTGATGCCCGTTGCCGTCGTACAATTTTATGATGTCGTATAATAACAATCATCGTCTCGTGATCCTGGGTATCTGCCGACCGGGCGCACCTCCCTTGCTCTTGGCGTACCTAATCAGCTACGATAAGATAACTCCTAATCCTATTTTGGGGGCCCCATATTTACATTGCGTTTGTCGTGAAGAGTATGACCATACAATACACCCTCGAGTTCAAACGCCGCAGGCTCTCCATCCCTACCCCAGCAGTCCACACGGCGCCGGCCGGAATCACAACCAGGTCAGAGTCGGTCCCGCCTCTGTCGCCTGTCCATAACACAGCGCGTGTCACGTGCTCCCTATGCCGCGCCGTGTGGAGCTCAGCCTGAAGAAGCGCTGATGCAAGATAACGTCCCTTCAGTCAGTAGCCGATGTCGAACAGCGCTCCCTCGGCCCCGGGACGGTGTCGCGGCACTAATCCCTTCCAAACACCGCTGATAACTTAATGTGCGTACAGGGTGCCCCTGTGCGATTCTGCGTTAACTGCGCGCGGCGGTAGAAAGTCGGGGGGCCTGGTTCTCGGGGCCAGTAATCGGTGGCGGCGCGGTCTGGCTGTGCTGCACGGCGGTGCTGGGTGTTCAGTGTCCAGTGGTGAAGATGATCCGTCAGCTGCAGAATCGGAGCCGGCAGTGACAGAGCGCCGCCCACAGGCTATTTGTCGCCTGCTGCGCCACAGATGGGCACCGATCGAAGCGGCTGACCACGTCGGCACGTGGTCAGTCAATGTATTGTGTGACGTGACGTCGGCACAGGTGTCGGGTGGCACGTGTTTAGCAAGAGCGTCAGCGTGGGAAACTTGGAGCTTCTGGTGTCACTGGCTTGTTAGTGACGTCAGCGTGGGAACTTGAGGTGCCACTGGTTTGTTAGTGACGTCAGCGTGGGAACTTGAGGTGTCACTGGTTGTTAGTGACGTCAGCGTGTGAACTTGAGGTGTCACTGGTTTGTTAGTGCCGTCAGCGTGGGAACTTGAGGTATAGATCATATGGTTGCGCTTAGTGAGTCAGCGGTGTGAAGACTTGAGCGATATCATGGTTTGTTAGTGCGGAGGCGTGGTAATTACTTAACACGCTTCTTGCAGGCATGAGGACGCGTGTGAGGGCACTTTATTAGTGCCCCCACATTGTTTTTAGTCAGTGAATATATCAAAAAACAAAGCGGCGGCAGGGCGTAAATATTGTTTGTGGCAACATTTTAAACGGAAACAAAACTCACGCGGATCGTTTGACAGTAAAAAAAATCGAAATCGGTTTCGCAATTATTTTTGAGGTTATATGTGATTTTACACGGCTAGCGTTCTAAAGAATCTCAGAAGATGGCATGGCAACCAATCGAGTCGGCGAAGCGATATCTTGACAAACAGTCAGATCGGGACGATCAAACGCCATTTGGTAAGCTAGTGTCGATCTTCATCCCCAACGAACTAGACCTCACATATTTGTTTGCGAGGATGATTCTGTTGATCTGTACACAGGGTCAAAATCCTCAAAAAGGTGACATTATGCCGTTTGGATCACTTCATACTCAGAGTTTGCCCTTTAAGATATTGACCTAAGGTCATCCCCCCCAAAATTCTTAGCAGAATAGTAGATCATACACACGCAACCTAACACTAACCGGGATTGTTATAGTTATGAAACGTACAGATTATCAATACTTTCGGGAGGATTCTCCACGGGGGGCACTAAAAGTGGACCAATCCCACCCCCCTTCCAGTGCGTGTTAGTAACATACCCCTCTCCAGTGCGCGTGTTAAGGTGTCACTGGTTTGTTAGTTGTTGCATGGGAACTTGAGGTGTCACTGGTTTGTTAGTGACGTCAGCGTGGGAACTTGAGGTGTCACGGTGTGGTTTAGGCGTTACCGTGGAAAACTTGTTGTCAGTTGTTACGCTTGTGAGTTGTGACACGGCCGTTTCCTTGGAAATATTGAGTGTGGCCCACGTGTTGCAGGGGCGTCTCCATGGGAAACCTCAGGTGCCACGTGTGTTTGGTTAGACATTGATACCTGATTTAAAACAAGCTTTTCTTTGTAAAAGCTTCTTAGATTTTCTTCTTTATCAGGAAATGTGTCAATTTTGTGCTGATTTCAGGAGGGTTGGGTATGTCTCCTTGCCTCCGTCTGGATCCACCCACGTTTTGGACCCTGAAGTATTGACCTTTGCTAAAATGTGAGGACATTGATGGCAATTGCATTTTTCATGAGTTTTTGATTTTTTTTTGTTTGTTCCTAGTTATCACATTTTCCGAGATATTTGCGAGTTTCTGGGGTTAACCCGGAATTGGCTGGGGTCTCAGTCGAACGCTATTGGCTGGGGGGGGGGGACGCCCCCTCGTTATCCCCCGAACCGGATAACAAACCGTTTGGTATCAAACCCAAACTATCACGTTGGCAGTCGTCCTTGCGCAAATGCAGGCAAGACGAAGTAGTCCTCTGCAGGCTACGCACAGGACACACCTATGCGACGCATGGCTACCTGCTCTGCGGCAAGGCCCTATAAGACTCTGCGGTGCCGAAAGGCCAGTTTGCTCCCAGATGTGGATCTCTGCTTTCGGTCAAGCATGTCCTCCTTGACTGTCCTCACCTGGAGGGGGAGAGACGGAGATGTTTCGGGATGACAGCTTCTCGGCTGACCCTGGGGAGGTTGCTTGGGGACGACTCCGTTTTTGTAGACACAAGGACTCTCTTCGCTTTCATCGCTGCTTCTGGACTATCGGTTGTATACCCATCTGCTAATTAGTTAGTCTGCGTTACGGGCGCGATATAGCCTCGTGTGTTGGCGCCCCCCTAATAACATCAATCATCCCTCATTATCCCCGAAACCAAAAATCGCAGCGGACGCGCAAGACGGCATTCGAAAGCTCTCAACGAGATACTCTTAAAGCGTACTCGAAATTTTATAAATAAGGTCATTTTGGTCAGGTCACAGTCAGGTCAAAGGTCAATGGTGATTATTTTTTAATTTTTGAGCCCACTTCCCATCCAAAGCCGTATATTAAGACGAAATCGCACAAAGTGCTCTAAATGTTATAGTGCATCTCTCGTATAAGCAAAAGTGAAATTGGGTAAGCAAAGGTCAAGGTCAAGGTCAGGTCAAATTCAGGTTACTATTGGCAAGAGATCATAGTGGACACATGTTTTATGGGGTTATCTTACACAAAATAACTCATTATAGCTACCCATTTTCAGATCTTGACCCACTATAGGTCAAGGTCAGAGTCATAGAGGTCAAATTTATAAATATATAAATTTAAATTAAAAAATGCATTTATATAATCCAGTTTGTCTCAGCAACACAGTGGTACCATTTATTTCTATGTATCTGCGTCGATAAGCCCCCAAAACGTAACTTCAAAAAGTGACGTCAATGAGGTAATCATTCTGGGAAGCAATCAGTTATTATTTTTGTTTTGTTTTGTTTTTGGGGGGGGGTCAAAATCCAAAAAATTTCAAAAATCCGAGATAGCTTTTTTCTCCTTGCAATTTGCTATCTTTTGACGTTTTTTATTGCATTTTGCTTAAGGAATCGTCTATTTACGCTGTTAGAGCTTAGCTGATATTTGCGCCAAAGTGGTGTGTAGTGACGTCACTAAATTCAATATAACTCGAAAAATTTCGACGATTAAAAAAAAAATGCATTGAAGACGCCAAATTGATGTAGAATAAGGTACCTGGAGTTTGGCGTTGATAGCGCTGTTGGTTTGTGAGCTATTGTGAAAATCACTGAGGGGGCGTTTTTCGCCCCCTAGCCAATGGCGGGTTTAGTCCCAACCTTGGGAAAATAATTTTCGATTTTGATCTTTGACCTTAACTTTTCCTGACATGTGGCCTTTTTGTGAAAATTGTGCCGATGCAATAGATGCGTCTCCTTGAAAGTTTCGATTGCTGCCTTGCACGTCTCGCTGCGATTGTTGGTTCTAAAGATACCTAGGGGGCAGAATCTGCCCCTCCCCAAGTGCCCCTTGGCACGCGTTGGCAAGAGTACCTCCGTGGGAAACTTAACCCTCACCCTGGTGGGGATCATTTCGACCCCTTCGTGTTCGGTTGAATACCATAGCGGGGCGCGGGTTAACGTGGCCCGTGGCATGCGTGTTGCAGGAGCGTCTCTTTGTCAACTTAATGTAGTCCGTAACACGCGTGCGGTGGCAGGGGCGTCACCGTGGGAGACTGAAGGTAGCCGTAACACGCGTGTGGCGGGACGCCACGTCATAATGCAGCTTAGATCCACTCGTGTATTTGCTCGGTGACGTCACATTTTTACGTATACGTGCATTGCGTCATGGTAACATCCAATACTTTTGTTCAATTTTAGGCGCAAAATCGCTAAATTTTACGATTTCATGTGAGGTTTTCGTTGCGCTTCTTTTCAAGAACTGAGAAGCGCTTGAATGATTAATATTCATCACTTTCTTATATTTTCCAGTGATTCTTATGGTAATGTGAGTTATTTCCTGGACAAGCTAGTTTCGCTGCTGTCTTTTGGCAGATGACTGGCCGTCAGCCCCGTCCAGCGTTGGCCATGTCGGCCTCCTGTTCCGCTATGGTGATTTATTCGTCATCATTACCCAGATGGACATTGTTCTGTCGTCTGTCGCTAGTGGACGGCGTGTGTCGGCTCGGTGTTCTGCCCAGCTGATGTGCGGCTGTCACTCACCTCCGGAGAGCGCTGCATTGTTGAGATGTCTCAGCTGCGGCGGAATGTACGCTCTGACAGCATACTTCACTGTGGTCAGCATACTTCAGACGTGACTGTGGTACTGATGAGGCTCGATCACAGGGTCGGGACCTCTGTTGTTCGTGCTCTGCAGTTGCCCAGATGCGGCGGGATGCCGTACACAATGTCAGACTGTCCCAACTGGTGGCGCTAACTGGGTTATCTTCTGTTGACAGTGCTGCTGGCCATCGGAGTGAAGGAGTCGACACGCTTCAACAACGTCTTCACCTTCGCCAACCTGGTCATCGTGCTCTATGTCATCGTCACTGGCAGCTTCAAAGGTACGCCGCTGGTTTCAACGTCCCCACATCGTGTTCCTAGTCTTTACCGTTGGCTGCGTTATTGCCAAGTCAAGTGTGTTGCTGAAAAATCGCATTCTGGACAGACATCAGAATAAAAACGCGCAGATAAACAGCGCACATAAATATACAGCCGCACGTGCACATAAATACACACAGACAGTATGTGCGCTCCACGCACTGGCCTAGAACGGTAGCCGATATTGTGATTCTGTTAGAATGTCTAATTGTGATTCTGTTAGAATGTCTAATTGTGATTCTGTCAGAATGTCTGATTCTGATTCTGTCAGATCTGTTCAGCCTCTGGACGTCACCGTCTTGAACAGTGCTGTTTCAATTTTGTTCAGTTTATGAGCATTATGTTACCTGCAAACTACTCACTAAATCCAAATTATCGCTTGTGCTACCCACTATTACCCACGTGGGTAGTAACTACCCGCACCTGGTGGGTAGGTGGGTAGAAAAGTGGCACCTGTGTGAATGCTTATGGCCATGCCTTGGCACTTCTCTGCGTGCGTTCATCACCGACGTCAGGCATTTAATTATTTATATTTATGATATTTATTTCCACTTAGAACATGTGGAACCATGCTTTGGTCCATGATTCGGCTCTTTGCTGCATTCTAATGTCCGCGTCAGGCATGCTATATATGTGTTTTTCCACCCTTAACCCGCGAGTTACTGGGGGGGGGGGCTATTTATAGCCCCCCTCCCGTTATTCTGCATATCTCTAAACAACATCTGGTCGTCGTCCACCAAACCTTCAGACTTGTCCCAGATCAATTTGACACATTCTGCCTGATGGACCTGAGAAGCTAAGGTCTTGAGTCAGAGAACCCGAAAATTGATCGTTCAGAGGTGACGTTATGTTCTGCGTCTTTGTTGAAAAATGAGGGTTTGTCGGAAACGCTCGTCAAAAACAGTACAGTTTGTAGATCTTAAACTCAATGTATACAACCAACGGACAAGTGGTGAATCGATTGGGCTATCAAACTGCTATTTCTGGATTTGACGCGTAATTTCGCTATTAAATTCAAAATTTTTTGAGAAATCCCATAAACTATTTTTTTTAATGTCAAAAACGAATTCGAATTTTCAAAAACCGGAATTTATATTATTGCGATTATCGCAATAAATGAGTGTAGCAAGTTTTAAGTCAATATCTTAAAAAATGACTGACAACCTTTCAAAGACAAAATTAGACCACCTGTATAACAATAAGTGAAAATTGGATTTCCGTTTTTTGCTTTTTCTTCAATTTGTATGGGAAAAACATGTTCTATGACCATTTTTCGCGTTCTAATCGATTAACGAACCCATAAACATGTGTTATAACTCCGAATGACCGTAATCTTCAGTTTGACCTCGTGACTTCGGATGACCTTGACCTGACTTAAGGTTAAAATTAGCTTAGAATGGTAATTAGAAGTGTCAGATGCACGAATCATACCGATTTACTAACTTAGTATGCGTTTAATATCGCATTTTTGCGCGACAATGCCGACCACCGGACTTTGATGGCACGGTCAATTTTTCGTATTTTACGTGACCTGTGACGTCATCAGTGACCCTGAGGATAACAATATTAGGTTTCCCTTTACAAATTTGATAGGGCTATCGAATGCCGTTCGAATTTGTAAGATTGGTCCAGTAGTTTCGGAGATCAGAGATCTATCTATTTAGGCCCCCTCCCCCAGTAAGTCGCGTTACAGAATATACCCTAGTAACGCGCGGGTTAATGTAGTAACCACCAGACTCGTCCCTTCTCACAGCGAACAATACCACCTTCGGCAGTGTATGTACAACACCTCCCCCTCCCCCCCGGCAGCGGGCCCCGCCAACTGGAGTATCAAGCCCGAGGAGGTGCCGAACTGGGGTTAACACCTCCCCTCCCCCTCCCCCCGGCAGCGGACCCCGCCAACTGGAATATCAAGCCCGAGGAGGTGCCGAACTGGGATTACGACACGTACGGCACTGGCGGCTTCATGCCGTTCGGCATCGGAGGCGTGCTGGCCGGCGCAGCGCGCTGCTTCTACGGCTTCGTCGGCTTCGACGCCGTCGCCACCACCGGTACGTCCTCCAGGAGGAGGGGAGCGTGTGTGTGTGGGGGGGGATTGGTACGTCGTGAGGTGTACGTGCGGTTGGTAAGTCCGTGTGAGAGGAAGAGGGGTGTAAACGATGTGCACGTCTGTGGGAGGAGAACGTCCATTGTCCGTCACTCGTGGGTATTCTGAAATGGTCTGCAGAAATATGTAGTTACTAGTTATGCCACCGATACTTAAAGGAATGGCCTAAAAGAGTCATCGCGCGTCTCTCTTTGGATGTGTTAGTTACACCGCAGTCGTATAATATGGCTTCTTGGAGAGGATTGTAGAGAAACACGGTGGTATGTTTTTAACATGGAGTGAATCGCAGTAGATCACGACAATATTTATTAACATAAATTGAAATTGTCTAACGAGGTAACGTTTATAGTGAAATTTGGCTATACTCAGTCGTCTTTAATGGTCTTGTATGTACCGTGTTTCATGTTAAAGAAATGTGAAAGTGAATTCCGTTGAATCAATAAGAAATGTTACTGGCATTCTTCGCCTGTCAACTCATTATTGAAATCATCCTTACCTTAACGATCAGCTTTCTATATCGGCATTGTTTCATGATTTCCCTGCGCATTGAAATTCCTACACTAATAATAGTAATTGAAGTAATGCTCGGATGCCAATTAAAATGGTGGATAAGATCATATGTCGAATTACATTGCCGTGCGGATCTCCTCAAGTGTCCATAGCGAACCGGTTTGCAGCTCACCTGTCGACCGGCGATACTGTACAGCAGCCTAATGGTCGCCCGGCGATACTGTACAGCAGCCTAATGGTCGCCTGGCGATGCTGTACAGCAGCCTTATGGTCGTCCGGCGATACTGTACAGCAGCCTAATGGTCGCCCGGCGATACTGTACAGCAGCCTAATGGTCG
>VOPJ01000862.1:0-51026 GCA_014673585.1 Semibalanus balanoides
CCTCTCCTCCGGGCCCACTGCAGACAAATGACGCCCATCGCTCGGATTGTCAGCATCGGCTGCTGCCGGCGCGCTGAATGACCCTGCTGACCCCCTCACCCAACCCCTCCCACCGGTCTGCTCCCCCAGGAGCCCTCCGCCACAGTCCATCGGCCAGGCGCCGGCACACGGTCTGCATCTCAGGCTTTTAGTCTTATCAGGAAGTGCACCAGTTCAGTGGCTGAGACGTTCCCAGCGCCCCTTGGTGGCGTTTCCAGATACTTCCTGTTACTTCCGGGGTTATTCCGGTTTACTTCCGGTGGATTCCGATTTCTCCTGTGTGTAATGGACCCGCCAGTTGGTAGGGCACCGCACGGGCTATTAGAATGATCGAGTCCGCGAGCATATCATCATTGTGTTCCGCATGATAAACTCACTAGAAATATTATAATTCCGGTGTATTTCGGCCTTAGCATAAGTATTGACATTAAATGACTTCTTAAGTGGCGTTTAACTGATCTAATAGCCAAAGCGCAAATGATAGGAGAAAGTTGAGTCAATATTAAAGGGGAGCAAAAAAAAATGGCTTCAGCTACTTGCATCAATTGTCTTCAATTGGTATGCCACTAATGCAATTCCCAAGACATACTCATTTTTGTTTTGAAATGTCATTGTTTTTTGCTTATTTCGCCTTTGAAATGCTTTGCAATACTTTATCTCTCGTACTTTATTTGATACCAAATATCGACACTTTCGTTGGTTTCATACTGCCATCGATAAAGTAACTCTGTTTTTAATTTGTTATATTCTCCATTCAGGAATATGGGATGGCTTCTTAAAAATGTGAGGACAAAATATAAGCATCTATTTTGAGTGGTTCACAAACTAGAGTGAAATGGCGAAATATGAAATGCTGCCAAGGCTCATGTTTGCAGTTTGCTGCAGGCACCAACTTCCTATAATTTGTTGTCCCACGCTTTGATCACAAATATATATTGAGCTAAAACAATCAACCAAGAGATATGATGACGAACGTAATACTATGGACCTGAAAACAGCTCATCCATGCACCTGAAAACACGAGGACCGCCCGTCGCTGTCGCTACCACTTCATCACGACCCAGCGTCCGTCGCGCCGCTGAAGCCTTCTCAACCCCCCCTCACAGTTCCATTTCATCCCTTAGGTACGGGCGCGTGCAGCTGTTTACATTGCAATGCATGTCGACACTATTCAATTACAGGAGAGTTTCTGCACTCGGCCAGGAAATGGTTTCCTCAATGGACACAATGGTTAGGGAATGACCAGTTAGGGGATAGTGCCCTCCAGCCCTCTCTTCAACTGACCAGCTAACTGAGTTATCGGTCATCACTGGTGAACTGTTCACAGAGCAAACAGAAAAGGAAGTCACACAAATGGACGGAACATGTCTGCTGGCTGTTCTTTTCGTTAAAAAACGTATGCATTTTTTATCAAGTGATGCTGGACCTTTTGTAAGACTCTGCCGTTCTCTTAGACAATGCCAAGCGATAAGGAGATGTGTTGATGCTGCTGAGAAAGCTTTCGTACAATATTGCAGTGTTAACTATGCCATTTAAAATTTAGCTCATTTGCAGCGAGTCAATGAGTACTGAAACACATATTGTTCAGGAGACAAACGCATATTGGTTGCTTCTGTTGAAATAAGTATGATCGTACTGGCATTAGAAAATAGTTTGCATCACCTGCTCAAGAACTAAAATCTTCAGACTTAACGCTCCCGTGATATTTAGCCGTCACTAAGCACCATTTCGCCATTGCGGCGTTCAGTTTTTTATATTTAGTAACTTGTCTTGTATTGTTATTTATGTAATTTAAGTAGTGATGATTTATAGCAAGCGAGACAGTGACACATCACACAGTACTATGTGTTACACACACAAGCATATATTATGATATAATATAGTAGTATATATGGTATACAAGTAACGACAAACAAGTTATAGCATATCATCGAAGCTTGTGTATTGGTGAAGACAAGCTTGGCTCATGCATTTGTCAAGATGTTCAATGTATTTTCCCAGAGCTCCGAATTAAAGGGATAAATAGATTCCGCGTTTCTCCGATCTAACAATGAGGTTTATGAACATGACATCGGATAAACGAGAACAAAAAATAATTTTGGGCAAATTCAATCAAAATTGTTGCATTCAAATATTCCTACCAGAAATATAGTGTTCAAATTGATGTAGTTGAGTTATAGGCGTTCCATCACTTAATGACAGGTAACTGTGCAAGTGTCCTTGCTTACTAAGTATTATTGAATCTTACATCAAACTGCTGGGCTTCATGCCCGATCATTTATTTTCCCTTACGGTGTCTAAGTGAAGGTGGAAAATAATTGTCTAAAATCCTAGCTTGTTTCGAATAATATGAACCGTGCGATCCTAATATCATTTGATAAACGTCCTAGCTGAATTAAGACAGAAAAATCAAGTTAGCAGTTTAATCTTGGCTGCCCCCTACGGCGGATTAGTTCTACTAGCTTTGAAATTGTTTAATAAGTTGTCAGCATAACAACTAACAAGCTTTGTATAACCTTGTGGCTTGTATCTGGCTGTATACAACACTATGGTTTATATTAGCCGTTTTCATGATGAATTATTTTGCGCGAAATGTTTTAAAACGTCTTAAGATGTTTTAAATGTTTTAGTATGCAAGTCTTAGCATACTTATCCATTCCTTAACTACACAACTTTTGCAAGCGATTTTTGTCTTGAAATGTCTCTCAAAGAATTTTGTAATTATGTTGTAAGTAATGATGTATGTTACAATATGTGCGGTTTGTGGTGGTAATTAGGCAAGTATGAATGGTATGTATAGGTTAGGTTTGATGATGGATGCCTATATTTCTTCTACTTACTGAACACTTTTTCAGAACATCTCGAAACATTTTAATCTCGTGGCACGCTATTGGTCGCTCAACAAACCGACCTCCCTTGATTCATAATGGACTCGCCGGCAGCGAATCGTTTTCTAGCGCATTATTGGGCCATGCGAAGGCAGACCTGTGATCCATGACGCTGCCAGATTGAGTAACTAGTATGGCGGTACCAGTTTATGCTTTAGACTGAAACGAAATGGAAATCTAGACGACATATGTTTCTTTAGAATCAGACAATTTTGTATCTGTAATCTTGTTAATGGAGTCCATTTATCTTTCCCATAACTCTTGAAATAATAGATTAAGGTATCCGCCTATTAATCGAGAGTAACTGTATTTTTCTTGTTATATGTATTCGTATACTAAAACTTTTATACTAAAACACTTCAAAACACCTTAAGATGTTTTAAAACATTTCGCGCAAAATAATTCATCGTGAAAACGGCTATTGCATTTCAGGATTGCATTGCATTTGATTGATTTTTGCATTGCATTGCATTGCATTGCATTGCATTGCATTGCATGATCATTGCAGGAAATAATTTCCTCCCAAAACACTCGTCCAACAATTAAACATTGGCAATTCAATCTAAAAACTAGCTTGGCAACCAACGACGGCCTTGTTAGTGTCGGCGATTTGTTTCAGGGACATTGTCCAGCGTCGAACAAGTTCAAAACACCGGCGGCGATTAAATGGCGCGATTAAATAGTGATGAGAAAACACTGCCCATGAGTTTCGAAAGAAGTATATCTACTTGCTTTTAATTGGTACAAATTACAACATTGAAAAAAGGAATAATTTTATTTAATTATTAAATTTAAATTAAATCATTATCATACCATAACGGAAGCCTAAGAAATTGTTGCTAGCAAAAATAAAATGTGATTATTTCTCTTTAAATCGCATTGGATGTAATGGGTGCAGCACAATGAGACCTAATCTTCATCATTTTAGACGACTTGCTATTTTTGACAGTTCCCAGCTTAGCGGCGTTGGCTGGTTTCTCCCCAGCACTGGCTAATTCCTCTCCGATAAAAAGCCCCTCTGTCTCTGCCCTCCCCCATCCTGGCACATTCAGTTCCGATTATGACAAGTGTGTGTAGCTCCCGGCATCCACCTATTGTCCTGTGGCTGCGCCCAATAATGGAAAGTCCTTGAACAAAGTGGTGATGTTTATCGGCCATTGTGACTTTTGTTGGCGGTTTTTGCTGGATCATTGGTCAATTCTGAGCTTTCCGAGATAAATTGTGCTGTTAAAGGTCGTTATTTTAAATTTTCGTATCGACGTCGTTGCTTTATCACTGAGCTTTTTATGACATTTCAAATGTTTCAGCCTTTTGTATTTGAATGAATAGAGTCGTGGCCATAATTAACAATTTATTGGAACTAATATTAAATATTGCATTACGTGGTCATGTCTAAATGTCTGCTTTTTGTAATCACCTACCCAGGAATGTTCGCATAATTTGTAATACCACCCGATACAAAAGCAGCCTTACCAATAATCATCCGTCTTTGTTTATGCTTCTATATTAAATCGTAATAGCTTTCAGTCGTTGGGGATAAATTGTATTGACAACAACACTTTCATACCCAGCGATTATCCATTTAAGACACATGTACGCCCTGACATGCGCGTAGTGTTCCGCGATGAGGCCTTTGACACACAGCCGTCTTGTATTCCCCTCGGGTTGTAACTATGCATTTTACTTAACATTGTATCTGTCTACATACTGTGGTATGATTCGCTAGCTTAACTACAATAATTTCTTGACGAGCAATATTCAGACTCATTACTCAACGTCCGTTTTTGTAACTTGTCCATTGCATGCCTGTTTGTTTTAGCTTTTAGCGGAGATGTTTCTCCAGAGCACCAACACTGGAAACTTCACCACGATAACTCTTCCTCACAATCCATGCATGTGCTCTATTAACCGGCGGGAAACCTCGGCCGCTTTATTGACCGGCGTCTCGGCTGGCGATGGCAGACTGTCGGCTGCGACGCTGGGCGATGGCAGGCTGTCGGCTGCGACGCTGGGCGGTGGCAGGCTGTCGGCCGCGACGCTGGGCGGTGGCAGGCTGTCGGCTGCGACGCTGTGTATTCGGCTGCGGGAGAAAAACAACACAGTCCGCTGCGCCTCGACGCTGACACGAAGCCTGCGGACCAACCGGCACTCGAATCGAGTGCCGCTGACTCGATATAGCCACACACGAACGCTGACACGGACATCTGTACTCACAAAACTGAGGGCATTAGATCGGCTGTTCACATTCACGGCAGGTCGCCGTGTGTGTGACCACTGTCGGAAAGGGATGCAAGTTTTACCGGAGGCACACTCCCTGTATCGAGGAAACTTTGCTGAAGGCTTGGAGTGTGGCCAGATACGAAAATGCAAGCCAATACACAGTGTAGTGCAAATGTTCTGTCCACTTCATCGACACCACCCGATGACGATGCGCCCGGCGAATAAATCCTTCGTGAAAACGGTTAGTAGGTAACAGTCCTTTCAGTGCACTATTCGAATACATCCTCCAGTTTTCTGGGGCGATGTTTGTTTTCGTCTGCCGGAAGCTAGCGTAGAAATAAGGTATTCTTAAAAAGCTTTGGTTAAGCGCACCCGCTTAGTTCGATGTCAACATTGTCCCAATGTCCATCGGTGCTGTCTGTCGGTGCTACACGCAGGGAATTCTAATGAAACTATTTATGCCATCGCCCCTGATACTGAGGGCGAGGGCTATAGTAATTGCATTGAATTCCACTGCGTGCAGCACCGACAGACTGATACAGAGACAGAGGTGGAGTCGATTGAGTGGACAGAACATTTGCACTACACTGTTCATGTATTGTGTCACAATTTGTATATCTCAAGAGGGCCCTTTAGTATGTGCATCGAGTGTGTTTTCTTACCAAATACATATCAGCTTCTGCTATTATCCGACCCGTCTCCAGAGCAGCGCTCTGTCATTCGGCGAGGTAAGTCTGACGGGAACAGTAACCCACCCTGGGGTGCAGCATTGTTCCGAACAGCACTACATAGAGCCCGTGCCTGCCGATAGCCCCTCACATCCGCACAATAGCCGGATATCTGCACCTCTTTGTCTTGTGCCCGCCCCAGGCATTACCAGTGCTGTCTGTGTGCCTCCGTTCACACTGAGTGGTGAGGGCCGCTGACTGCCTTCCTGTGTGACTGGCCTGGGACTGGTCCGTGAGAGCGGCCCGCCCGGCAGAACAGAGGGACACATCCCCCCTAACTCCCCCCTCACCGCCGCTGATGTGCCCCGTCACTGTGGTGAGCGATGGCATCGAATGCCTAAGCAGCACTTAGCCGACTGAACAGACGAGCGGCGCGGCAGCCCGTCCTCAGTGCGAGCTCCGGCATCCTGCCATAGGGGCTGAGGGTACCCAGCCGAGGTCAGTACGCTGGAACTGCAGGACTTGCGAGGCCGAGGGAGGCGCCTGGAGGCTAGAGGTACCCTGGGTTAGGGGAAGTAGGCAGTGGCCATGGCTGGGGTTGGGATTTGCTGGAGCAATGCAGGTCGGGACTTGCACTTCCGTTGGTCTTGGTGGAGTGTTAGGCTAGAAACTTGACCACTCCGGAAAGGTGGGTTCGAGTCTCTTCGACGCTGTTGTTTGGTCCTGACCAGACTTACCTGCGTCGGTGACAGCAGCCACTCACATGTCAACTGAGGTCGGGGTCCGTATGAATATTGTTTCCGAATTCGGAACACGTACAACCTCCGCGACTAAATTCAGACGATGAACTGGAACCACGTGATCGCTTGCTGCAAGTCTAGGTCAACGCGATAAACTCTGCGTTGCGAAAGGCTGGTTCTATGAATCCCTCTGTTATGAAAAAGTTTGAACTAAATAGTATAAATTTATGAAACGTGAACGGATGTCAAGAAAAAAGTACAAAATCGATTTGTTTCTATATGATAATACATTTATATAAAAACATAACACTGGAAAACCATGCAATTCATCCGTGTGGCATTACCCCGTCTTTGTTCGAGCTCAATTACTGAACGTGTGAAATTTGTACTCCAACGAGCACATGATGTGCGTTTTGTACATTGTCAAATTACCGATGCATGTGATTTGACCGGCAGCTACGCACTCGCTGGAAACATTCCCAGGGCTGTATCCGTTTCCTGTGCCGTGACGCGGGGCTATTCTGCGGCTCACCGTTTAAACTAAGGTGGACTTTGTCTCTGTCATGACCGATGTCTCCAGCCACGTGATTGGTCATCATTATGCAAATCACAGCTTTGAACAAGCATTGAGCAGAATGTTTCCGTCTCTTATGCGATTCTTTAGATGAATGTTTTAAGTGTGAGGAAATGCTTCATGGAGATTACAGACCGTTTATTGTATCGGGATCTTTTTTCGGAGACTATGCATTACCAATCATTACAGGTGCTTTGTATATCATGCAAAAGCTAAATGTCGAGAACAAAAAGTTTATGTATCTATATATTGTCTCAGAACAATATTATTAAATACAAATATATCCATTTAATCGGACGAGTGCTGGCCAAGATTCACCAATATCCATTCGCCTTCTCACAGAGTTCCATCCTATTTCAAGACCGATACCAGAATACCGCTATTTTACCAAACACCTACCGCGTCACCTTGTAGCAGCCCTCTCCACTCCCGACGTACGAGACCGTTCAGCCGTGACAGGTGGCCAGTGGGGCACCCTGCCCTCCTCCCCTGCCTCTCCTGCCTCCTCGCCGGCCGCCGACACTCGACTTCGGTGCTCGATCAAGGCTGGTGACACCTCAACTAAGCCAATGTGACGCGCGAGCGACTGGGAAAAACGCACGCCACCGCCACCGGTCGGCCGGTCGGACGGCGCGCGTCGCCGTGGGAAAACAAGGGCAGCGCGCCGATGGCCAGTGAGCACTCGGTGATGGCATGATGCGCTCGATCGCCGACATGCACCATAGGCCGCACGGTCGCACATGAATTTCGCTGCAGCCGCCCAATGGCCGATATTGGCAGTCTTATCCACATCGAGTAATGTGGACGATAATGTGCCTAGCGCCACAGGAATGGCCATTACTCAGAGCGATGTATTTCTTCCGCGAAGCACGTCGTTTCGCATCTGAGAACTTTGTCGCTTGAATGAGTTTAGCACGCAAGTTCACACATAGGAAAGCATTAGTGCCGCTTCACCGCTAATGCTAAGAGTCGAGTGCCGACACTTGTTCAAGCTGCGGTACTGTGGTAGGCATTGGAATGAACCGGACGGATTGGCGGACAGGTGCAAACCGTAATCCGCTCCAAGCGATTAGAGAACTTTCTTTTTTAAATCGTTGTATTGGTACGCTTGACCTCTTGCCTAAAGATTGTGAATGAATCATTAAAAATCGCAGCATTTCAACAAGCAGGGACATCTACCGCATTAATGGTTAAGATAAATAAGAACATTTTTCCAGCGAGACAAAAATGTGTGCCGCTTCTATCCAAACAGGAAGTTACATATTTCAAGGTTCAAAGCATAGCTACTTTGAAAAACGTTTACGTATTGCAGTCACATAACGCTGTCTGATCCACTTTGATAATGTCATCAAGTACCTCATTCACTTGGCTTGTATCAAGAATAAACGAGGCGTTAGGGACTGAACGGTGGACATTCGTGCTTGACTGTAGGCATAAATTGACATGACGGGACTCCTAAGACTTCATCATGATGTTGGTGCCGCGCCAGGTAGGTAAGAGTCGTGTAGAATTTCAAACACCTTCCCTACAAATGGACACATTGAAAAATAGCACTGTGTCAATCCAGCCATTATCTGCTGCTTGCAACGACTAATTTGAGTGATTACCTCTCAGTATTGTTAACTGCAAAAGATCCTTTCGAACAGCTGGCAAATGCTCCTCACGACAGACTAATGTGGGGCAGCCTGCGTCGCCCGCCTCTTCTCGGTGTCCACCTGACGCGCTTGTTTACCTCCGTAGTGACGTAATAAAGGGTTCCCGCTCCATCCCGCCCCCCGCAGCCACTGACAGATGTCCGCCTGTCATCGGCCATCGGTCACGTGACTGCCGGCACGGTCACCAGCCGGTCGCACGTGACCCGCAGTCCAGCTGGGCGACCGGTGGCCGCCCGGGGCGCCCGGGGCGCCCGGGGTGTCCGGGGTGTCCAGGGTGTCCACCGGTTGCCAGTTGCTGATTTTTTGCCGATGTTCAGATCGCGTTCGATAAGTCGTCCTGTCTGCGGCCTGGCCGGATGCGGAAATGACTGGTGAGAGGCGGCGCGGTCGCGGGTGCGAAGCGTCACGGACCAACGGTGACGAAGAAAGCCCCCGCGGCCGTGAAGGAGTGAATATGCCACCGGTGCCGTCATGCTGGACAAACGACGGCCAATCATCGGTAGAATCCCCCACCACATCGCCGCCACCGCCACCGCTGAAAAACCAGTCACGGCTCCGCCACTGATCTGTCTCTTCACAGGAGGAGGGGTGATGGCAGCTGCTGGGAAGAGGAGGGGGGGGGGGCGCCTCTCGGACGGGTCAAGGGGCCAAACAGCAGCGGTGGCCACATGGCGCGGCGGACGGCAGCATTGTGCCACCTCGTCGTCCGGAGTCCCGATGGCCCGTGACAGGCCGCCGGCTATTGTTGGCACCGGGTGCCCCGACTCGCCTCCGGTCAGCTGGCAGACGGGTAAGCCACGGCTGCACGTCACCTGCGAGTGGCGGCAACATTCGGCGGCGGCGGCGGCGGCGGCGGCGGTGGCAGCGGAGGCGGCGGTGGCGGCGGTGACGCGGAGAGGTCCGGCGCCTCTCGGCCGGCTATCACTGGCTGCTGCTATCCGAGTGTTGTGTGTTTCCGGCTTTTTTTGCATGCGAACGGTGACGCGGTCGGAATCGCGGTACATGTGGGAACCGGCCGCCACAGGCCACTGAGCATTGAGCAATGTCCAATGACCGGTGGAGCTGACTAATTCTCATGAGTGATGTCGGAAAAAACGAGTGGGAATTACTTGTCGGTTAAAGACCAATACGTCAGCAGATTTGTTGAACGTCTGTGGTTTGGTCTGAGCAATGCACATAAGCCAGCATTTATCAATGACAGGAAAATTAAATCATGTTGTAGTTGAGCGAAAACGCCAAACAATAACCACTGGTCTCAACAAACTATTTACTTCTTTAAATAGTAAGCTATCATGTCTACTCTAGTCGAATCTTTGGACATCGACTAGAGTAGAAACCATTTTAAAATGTTCATCTAATGTGTCAAATGTCATAAATTGCGGCGATGCGTGATGACATCACCACGCACTTTGACATGTCCTTACTTGCAGAAGAGGAAATTTCATGAAAAAAAATATGGCTACCGTGGGATTTCTACCACCTTGATAAGTACCTTTTACTATATAACACGATTGTTCTGGGAAAAGCCTGTATAATCCCGGTAAGTCTCAACATTCGAGAACCTCCCATCCCTTATATCCCATTCCCACCACGAGCTCGGAGACGCAACTCCCCACATTCATTCATCCCTCCCTCCCTTCCTCGCTCCCTCCACCCCACAACATAGCGGATCGCTAATCTCGCTGGTCGCACGGGGGCGCACGCCAATTTGCCGCCAATATTTGCCATTTGCTCGCTTGTTGTGTCGATGGAGTGGCGCTACCCTTTTCATACTCAGTTGTCGTGTAGCCACCACAATCCAGTGCAGTGATGTTGGTACAAGTCCGTGAAGATTGCAACGAAATTCTTCTCAGTTGAGTTGAACTTGACCTTCGACCTTGGCACCAAAACATCCATCAGACTCGAATCCTCTCGTACAATTTCACTCAAGCACGTGTTTTAAGCGTGCAATTTAACCTTTGCTTTGTTCTATTTGGTCGTCACTAGCTGCACGGACCTCACGGATACAGATCTCTGTCGCCTCCGTGCCTGGCCGCCACCAGCGGCTGGCCAGCGGTACCGACACGGGAACCTCTACACCTCGGCCTCTTCCAGCCAGCGGTACCGGCACGGGAACCTCCACCTCGGACCTCTTCCAGCCAGCGGTAAACCGGCACGGAATCTCCACCCCGGCCTCTTCCAGCCAGCGGTACCGGCACGGGAACCTCCACCTCGGCCTCTTCCAGCCAGCGGTACCGGCATGGGAACCTCCACCTCGGCCTCTTCCAGCCAGCGGTACCGACACGGGAACCTCCACCTCGGCCTCTTCCAGCCAGCGGTACCGACACGGGAACCTCTCCACCTCGGCCTCTTCCAGCCAGCGGTACCGGCACGGGAACCTCTACACCTCGGCCTCTTCCAGCCAGCGGTACCGACACGGGAACCTCTCCACCTCGGCCTCTTCCAGCCAGCGGTACCGACACGGGAACCTCTCCACCTCGGCCTCTTCCAGCCAGCGGTACCGGCACGCACCTCGGCCTCTTCCCGCCAGCGGCGCCGGTGTCGCCTGAGCGATCCGAGCGGTGCTCTCGAATGACATTATAATAAAACTTTTGACAATATTAATCTAGGCCGGCGATGGATGGCGGCAGGAGGGTGGATCGATCACCGGCCAGAGGAAGCGGGAGTCTCACGGCGATCGTTTGGCCGCCGGCCGCCGGCTACGGCTCCGGACAGGTTCGAGGAGCCGCGGCTATGGCATTGGAGGAGGCGTGGAACTGTCGATTGACTCATGTACTAGGCAGGGTAGCCAGATTAGCGGTTGGAATGTGAGAAAGTCTCGATAGATAACATCGTTATCAGCAATTTAACGCCGCTTAACGCATAGTTGACGCGTGTTTAACGTCAAATGGGTACATTATTATTGGAATTTGTTCGACACCGACGGATATAAGCTGTTTGCAAGAAACTGTCAACAACCATGATACCATAGTTTCAGTTTTGTATGTATGCACACTGCACAGGCGCAATGATATGCTCCATGCTGCGTGGAGATACGGGAACATTTAGAAAACGCACATCTATTGACTTATGTTTTTACATTTTAGATATAATTAATTTTCCATTCGTATTTAACATTGGACGTCATATCTATTTTTCGTACAATGTTCAATGGGGATGACATCATGATTCAATGATGGTCTTTCGCACATATGCCCTGCTTCCATCCTCTACACCGAGCACAGAGGTCAATGCCTGCAGGGGCTCGCTAGATTCAGCTCAACAGAGTTACCTTTTCGTTAGCAGACAGATGAACACTCGGTTCAAATACCTCCCAGTGATTTTCATTCTCACTGGGCGTATCAAAGCGGCCTAACCGCTCACTATTCTGGGAACCCTTCAGCTTTATAGTCATCATTTTATCATCAGAAGCCCTTGGAGATGCCCAAATAATGACACGGCTCTGATCACTGCCGAGTGATCCAGCAGAAAGCCGGCATACTGGGCCTGATTAGGGCCCATTGTATGGCACTGCGAGCGGCGCCCCGCGTCCGATGTGACGCGAGCCAGCAGTCTGATGTGTCGCAGACCAGCAGTCTGATGTGACGCGGACCAGCAGTCCGATGTGACGCGAGCCAGCAGTATGATGTGACGCGAGCCAGCAGTCTGATGTGACGCAGACCAGCAGTCTGATGTGACGCAGACCAGCAGTCCTGATTGCCGCGGACCAGCAGTCCTGATGTGAACGCAATCATCAGTATGATTGACGCGGACCAAGTCCTGCATGTACGCACGACCAGCCAGTTGATGTGTAGCGGACCAGCGTCTGAGTTTGACGCAGACCAGCAAGTCTGATTGAACTCCAACCAGCCAGTCTGATGTGACGCGATCCAGCAGTCCTGATTGTACGCCAGACAGCAGTCTGGATGTGACGCAAACCCAGCAGTCTGCTGTGACGCAGACCAGCAATCTGATGTGACGCATACCAGCAGTTTGATTGACGCGAGCCAGCAGTCTGATGTGACGCAGACCAGCAGTCTGATGTACGGAGAAACCGCAGCTGATGTGAAGCAGGCCAGCAGTCTGATGTGACGCGGACCAGCAGTCTGATGTGACGCAGACCAGCAGTCCTGGATGTGACAAAACCAGCAGTCTGATGTGACGCATACCAGCAGTTCTGTGTGACGCCGAAGCCAGCAGTCTGATTGACGCGAGCCAGCAGTTCTGATGTGACGCGGACCAGCAGTCTGAATGTGATTCGCGGTACCAGAGTCTGATGTTGACTGTCAGACCAGCAGTTGATTGACGCAAGACCAGCCAGTCCTGATGTGACGCAAGGCCAGCAAGTCTGATTGACGCGGAGCCAGCAGTCTGATGTGACGCAGGACAAGCACTGATGTTGACACCAAACCAGCAGTCTGATGTGACCGGACCAGCAGTCCCTGATGTGACGCAGACCAGCATCTGATGTGACGCGAGCCAGCAGTCTGATGTGACGCAGACCAGCAGTCTGATGTGACGCAGACCAGCAGTTTGATGTTACACAGACCAGCAGTCTGATATGGCGCTGGTCGGTAAGCCAGAGGAATCCCTGCGATGAGGGACCTGTCTCCAGTAAACGTCATCTGATTGCCAGTCCAGTGGACCTGACAGGGATATCGGAGCTTGCGGGAGTCGTCTGGGAGCTTGGACCTCAGTCTGCCTTTTGGATTGTCGGTGCCCTTTATGGTCTCTTGGGTCTTTGTTGGGACACTGATTTTTTGCTCAAGCTCAAGCATAGAATCTGCCAAGGGCAATCGGTGGCACAGTACGTCCCTGTTTCGGTAGAGGCCCTCTGAACCTCCCGTGTTATATTAAGTTACCGGGAACTGGGTCAGCGCCTTTCTATTACTCCAACTGATTCCCTCTCTGCGTTATCTTTTAACCCCTCCTGCTCTGGAAAGTATGGGCTCTTCCGCGCTCTCGGTGCTTTTACCTACACATCTGAGGAGTGCCGCGTGGCATGCGTACCATGGGGTTCCATATTTTGTTAATGGTCTATGTATGCTCAGGGTGTCTAATTTGTGCCGCCTTATTCGCGCCTGAGTCTGAGTCTGGGCTGGCAGTATGTTGTCAAAATTACCTCCCAAAACTAAAAAAAAAACGTATTCGCTGCTCCACTGGCGGATCCAGACTCTCGCCGTAGACGGTAGGCATCTTTTAGTGGCAAAAAGGCAACACTTTTTTCTCCGCGGATTTGGGCCGGTCACTGTCACCTTTTGTTGGTATTTAAGCTAATAAATGCACTTTTTCGGAAAAGAAACACTTTTTTTCTGGATTTTATTTCTCGGAAAAATCGCATTTTTCAGGAAAAAACGTGATATTTCGTAGCATATTCACATATAACTAATGATAACGTTTATCTCATACCAACTCGCAGGGGTGTCACCGATAAATCTTGAGTAGGGGGTCGGCTGAAATGAAAAAAATACCCATCTTATTCTAACGTTTATCTAAAATTATAGTCAACATGTTTTAATGTGATTTCCATTTATGAGTAGGATTTTAGTTTATTATGCCGCGCCACATTTTTTATCGGGTTTTGCCTGATAAAACCAATAAATAGAGGCTTCGCTGAGAATAAGAGTCTAAAAATGTTATTTATTCAATTCAGCGTTACGACGAACCGAAGACGATGCCGATGACGATGGCTTCGTTTGACGATGGCCACTGATTTTGCGCCGCGAGGCGGAGTGCATATTTTAATTTTAGATAGAGGAAAACGATATTTTCATATTGGAACCAGACCATTATTGGAGCCAAGCTTCAGGTAACCCTTTTCCTGGTTCCACAGCTCGGTGTGATGCAAAATATTTAATGAAGAAAGTTTTTCGTATCCACTAGCCTCGGAGAGTAAATCACAATGACCGGTGGCAGTCAGCAATCAATAGTTTTTGGTGGAGAAAAAATGGTTCATGGTGGGAGTGTTATAAGCTTGGGTGGCGTCTGGTGTCTTGCTCAGGACTCAACAGTCTCTTAACGAAGATTAAGTGCATTCTTTCGAGGGACTAGCATTGCGGCACAAATGTCATCAAAACATGAATGCAGTCTAGCTCTGAATCATAGTTATTTATTTTGTTGTTATATAATTTGTATAATTCAATTCATATCCCGATCCCATATGTCACCATTAGTCATGTGAGAAGCTTAGCTCTGAATTATAATTTGTTATTTATATTCAACTTGTATATACATATCAAATAATTCATTGCATTCACATTAATTATTTTTTAGTGCAACGTATTTCGCCACTTCCCGATATTTTAAAACTTTTCCAGTTTTCACCTAAGGTCATTGTTTTTCACGTTCAGTGCAGACTGCAGGGAACGGCGTGTGTGGGGGGGGGCCATACTTGTATTGAATGCCCCCAGATTCCTGCGGTGAAGAGGGATTTCCCCTGATGCCCCTAACTGGATACCACCAGTGTGGACTACAATGGATCAGCGTATTTTCAACAGAGACGCTTCGGCGAATACAAAAAAGCACAGGCTCAACTGGCCTAGCTCCAAATCCACCAATATGGGTATGTCATTGGTGCAATGTATTACGCAGTACCAGCCGCCAGCTGGACAAAGTATAAATCATCTGCAGCTGCACGCTGGGCAGCAGCGCCCCAACTGCAGCTGGCAGCAGAGCCACACTGCAGCTGGGCAGCTGAGCGTTACTGCAGCTGGGTCAACTGGGCCACTGCCGCTGGGCAGCTGAGCCATGCAGCTGGCAGCAGAGCCATGCAGCTGGGCAGCAAGAGCCCACTGCAGCTGGGCCCCCACGCACCCACCGCCCACACCACCCCTGCAGCTGACAAGCAGAGCCCACCGCAGCTGGGCAGCTGAGCCCACTGCAGCTGGGCAGCAGAGCCCACTGCAGCTGGGCAGCTGGTCCCCACTGCAGCTGGAGCAGATTCCCACGTAGCAGCTGGGCAGCTGGCCCACTGCAGCTGGGCAGCAAGGAGCCCACTGCAGCCTCGGGCATCAGAGCAGACAGAGCCACTGCAGCTGGGCAGGCTGGCCACTGCAAGCTGAGGCAGCAGATCCCCCACTTGCAGCTGGGCAGCTGGGCCACTGCGCAGCTGGGCAGCAGAGCCCACTGCAGCTGGGGCAGCAGAGCCACTCGCAGCTGGCAGCTGAGCCACTGCAGCTGCAGCTGAGCCACTGCAGCTGGGCCCTGGCCCCTGCAGCTGCCAGCTAGCCCACTGCGACTGGCATGCAGAGTCCCACTGCAGCTGGGCAGCTGAGCCCACTGCAGCTGGGCCACCCTGAGCCCAGCTGCAGCTGGCAGCAATGCGCCCACTGCACTGTGGGAAGCTGACCCACTGCAGCTGAGGCACTGAGCCCACTGCAGCTGGGCAGCTGAGCCCACTGCACTGGGCAGCTGAGCCCACTTGGCAGCTGGTCAGCAAGCCCACTGCCAGCTAGGGCAGTACTGAGCCCTACTGCAGCTGGGGCAGTGAACCACTGCAGCTGGGCAGCCGAGCCAAACTGCAGCTGGGCAGGCAGAGCCCCAACTGCAGCTGGCCAGCGAGCCCACTGCAGCTTGGCCAGCAAGGCCACTCGCAGCTGGCAAGCAGAGCCCACTGAAGCGTGGGCAGCAGAGCCCACAGCAGCTTGAGCCTGAGTTCGGTGCCCATTCGGTAACTCGCGATGGAATCCAAGAGAAATGTCGCATAGGCGCGGTAATTAGGAGAAAGGGCTAGTAATCGTCCTAGTGATGGAGGAAGCCAGATTACATGACAGAATGCGCTGAACACGCACTGCCCTTGGCAGAATTGCACACATAAACCGAATAAAGAGTGGCCTAGTGGGATGTTACCTATAGCATTGTTGAATTTTTACTGCGAGCCGGTAATTGCAATTTAGTGTAAATCCTTGTCAAATGTGTGTGATTGCTATTCACAAACATTATTAGGGAAAGATTGCAAATTCACATTTTACGTTTGACGCATATCCTTGATTTGTCAACGATAGAAAATGGAACAGAGTACCATAATTTGTAGGGCCCCATGCCAAGCGGCTTATAATCATGCACAAACTCACAAAAGTTGTTTCAGCCCCCTGTTTATGATTTTCGGCCGTGGCTTTAGCTTACATGGCGTGTACCTATTTATTTTTCCCTGTGACTCACGAGTCAGAAGTTAGAAGTCATGAGTCTCGAGTCGGAAGAGCTTTCCCGCTTAACATTGATCATTCTATTTTATTTAAATCAGGGGACGTAAATATTGTCTCCATATAACAATGATAAAGACAAAATACCTATAATTCTTACAAACTTGAGCTTTTTCATCATATCGAAGCAATTTGGTTGACACATATTTCGCACGGCTCAATGCATAGAAGGTGAGTGATTTATGGGCGGGTAAAATACAAAAGTAAATATTTATCTACTTACTTTATGAGTGTTACTTTAAAGTAACACCCACCACATCACATCCTCGCTCCACGCCCGTCAAAGCGCCCTCTCCATTCAGTGATCCCGCACATCATCATGTCCTGTGCTGCCGTGCCCGTGACAGTGCCAGAGCCAGTGTCAGTGTCAGCGCCAGTGTCAGTGTCAGTGCCAGCGCCAGTGTCAGTGTTCGTTTTTTCAACGACGACAACCTGGGTTCGAGTCGCTTCGGCGCTCGCTATTCGCTCCTGACTGGGATGGCCTGCGGCCGGTGGCAGCGGTCGCACTTAAGACGTCAGCGAGCGGGGCGGACCGTGTCCAGGTATGTCGGGCACGTCAAACTTTCGTCAATAAATTCTGCCGGCCAACAGGAATTCCGCGATTGTGTGGTGAGGTCAGGACCAGCCCCAGCCCAACAAGCTCTGCTTAGAGCGGGTCCTGACCTCGGAAAGCCATCCATACAAAACATTCGGACTAAATTTATTTTAAAAAAAATGTCAGTGCCAGTGTCAGTGTCAGTGTCAGTGTCAGTGTCAGTGTCAGTGTCAGTGTCAGTGTCAGTGTCAGTGTCAGTCTCAGTCTCAGTGTCAGTGCCAGTGTCAGCGCCGCGTCAGTGTCAGTGCCAGCGGCGTGGTGCCTTTACCTGAGTTTGTCGCGGCCGCGTCTCTATCGCCACCATCTGTCACGCCGCGCCGGCCGCCGCTCCTGAGGCGGGCCAATAATTGGCGGTAGTCGGACAGAAGATGGATCATCGAGCCCCGGTGACATCACAGACAGACGGACACCGAGACACCCACCACGCCCCCCCCCCCGCGCTGGGGGAGGGGATGGAGGCACAGGACTCGTGCCGCCAGCGGGAGAACAGGATGGGAAGCGGAACATGTTGACTGGTCGTATAGCTGTGAATGTTTGTGGGTGGATCCATGTTTATTTTGTTATCGCATCTCTGGAAGGTACGCTTATCATTGTTTGTTCCATCATATTCGACACTTGAGGTTATATTGGCAGTTGGCACACGGCTTTAGGTTACGCGACTAAAACCACCCTAAATTCAATTGGATAATTTCTTGAAAGGTTTTAAAATCGCCACTTTGGTGAGCCTCTTCCCAATATCCTCCCAAATGGCCTGTAGTTCCGATCTGGCCTTTCGCTGATGACTTTCTGAGCCGCGTCCAGCCGTTCTCCAGCGGCGCTTCATCCCCCTCTCCCTGGGGAACAAGGCTATTCGCCGCTCGGTTCTCCCGTTTTTCATGCGCTGTCTGAAGCCAATTTAATGGATTATTTGACGGCGAGTAGCGGGTAGCGAAACGATCTTAGCGTTATTAGCAGGAAAACTGGGACCGATCCGCTAATACAGGTCCCAGTCGAGAGCCTCAGTCGGACTCAACGACAAGTAATTGGAAGTCCTCCTTGACGTATCAAAGAGACGCCTCCACATTAACCGCGAATACTCGGAATAGTCGCTGTAGTCTGGTTCCTTTTACCGCCACGGGTGATGTCATAAACCCATTTTGATAGTGACATAAAGAAGTCTCGTCGTCTTTGATCCATACCCCATTAGACGGCGCTGAGGCCTGCAGTGCCGAGCCCAGAGATGTTTAGTCGATTCGGCTCACGGCTGCAGAGCCGCCCTGTTCGTCAGCGCAGTGAGTGTTGGCCAGATGCGTGGGGACGCCAGGTCCTGCGCGCGGCGACGTCCCAGCCCGCCCCACCCAGCCACGCGGCTCTCACTCCACCAGACGCATCAATAGTGTTTTATGGGCGCTCTGTCCGTTTGCATCCAACGTTGGAGCGTTTCCTGCGGGCCGGCCCAAACCCAATCGTCGCCGTGTCACCGTGAAGACGGACAATTTTCGCCGGCCAGAGCTGCCCGTTTTTGTCTTCATCAGACGCCGCGAAAAGGCGGCTGGTGGGAGAACTAAATCATAAATTAGGGTACGCGGTGAAATGCAGAGGGGGCAGACGGCCAGGCGTCAACATCGCTCTCCGAAAGCGGCGAGAAGTGCGCACGATTAGGGGTGTGCGGCGGACAGGATGGGCTGGTTTTCGGTTGATTTGTGTGTGTGCTGGCCCCGGTCGCAGCCCTGATCATCGATCTGTCACAGAGGCTGATAAGCAAAGCCTCCGACATCACTGATGGCGCCGCGCTGAAGGAGGCAAAAACTCCCTCACAGAGCGGGACCGTCTCAATTTAGCCTCGGGCGACATACGCGCGTTGCCATGACAACATACGTTGTCTGAGTTCTCGCTGGCGAGAGCGCCAGGAATCTTGTCACTCTGTTTAGAGCCTGATAATTGCCCTGAGAACGGACTCACTCCAGTGACGGTCTGCATCGTTACGTGGCATGTGATATGCGAGCAATGAGCATATCTCCCCTCCGTCGGCGCCGTCGCCAGGGCGCGTCGCCAGGTGGCCACACCTCGGTATGTGTCCCCCATACCGGTGCAAACTGGACAGAGTCGGCTGCCATGGCGTTCTCCATCAGAGCGATGGCAGCGGCTCTGACTGGCCGACTGAGGTCCTGGCTCCCCTGGCTGGCCGCACCGCTGTTATGCCTAATGCATGCAGCATTGTCTGCACCGTGGCGGCCCGGCCGCGCCGTGCCAACTCCACAAAGCTTTCGAGCCGGTGCTCAGACGCCGTCGGCTAAGACAATACGGGCCGACTTGGCCGATTTGAATGTCAAAAATTCCACCACACGACGCCGATTAATAACGCGCCGAGCGGGGTGGGCGCCGCGCGCCAGTCCTCACCCGTTCCTTTAGCATGCAGATTGTCGCCGTCGATGAAACAAAGGCGTGCCGGCCGGCCGGCCGACGGGGCCGCTCGAACGGACCGACTGACGACCTGATTAATGGTCACAGTTTTCATCTCAGAGCGGAGCGGCGCGCAGACAGACAGACAATGGACGGAATACGGGGCGCCGCGTCCGCCGTGTGACGGTGACTGTGAGGACAGCGGCAGCACCGGCTAGTCAGTGACGCCGTCATGGCTCGCAGCAGGGGCGCATCTGCATAGTTCGGCAGAAGGGACTGATGTTGAGTTGATTCTCTCTGCCGGGCGGATACGGGTCCGTGGTGACTGTTCAGTACGCTCACTCTGGTAACTCTGCCTTCTCCAGTCAAAAGTCTCGTCTCCCTAGCCGCTGTCAACTCCGCCTTCCAGTGAGCAGTCTCCTCTTGTCTCCTCTCGTCTCCTTATCTCCCTGTGAGCAGGATGGCAAAGTAGTTCAACTGGTCATGTCGGTCATGTGTAATCCGTAGTTTTTAGGCGGTAGGCGGAGAAAAAATGGTTTATGGTGGGAGTGTTATGAGCTTGGGTGGCGGCTGGTGTCTTGCTCAGGACTCAACAGTCTCTTAACGCAGATTAACTGCATTCTTTCGAGGGACTAGCATTGTGGCACAAATGTCATCAAAACATGAATGCCGTCTAGCTCTGAATCATAATTATTTATTTTGTTGTTATATAATTGGTATAATTAATATCACAATCCCATATGTCACCATGAGTCATGTGAGAAGCTTAGCTCTGAATAATAATTTGTTATTTATATTAAATTTATGTATATTTATAAAATAATTGATTACATTTACATTGTAAGGAAGTTGTTCAAAATGATCATTTGTGCTAAAAGATATATTATTTTATTCAAAGAAAGGCCAAATTATTATTACGCGTTTCGATTACAAATCAACAATCAGAGAAACATTCTCTGATGTTCGATTTGAATCGAACGGTAGATAATTTGGCCTTTCTTTTGAATAAATAATTAATCTTTTAGCACAAATGATCATTTTGAACAACTTCCTTACAATGAACAAGCTGCTAAACTTTCTCCAACTCTTATCAAACTTACATTTACATTGTTTTATTTTGTAGTACAACGGCACTATTTTCGGCACTAAGAGCACCAAAACATTGGTGCAGTTAGCTCTAAATCAGAAATATATTTTTCCTACTCAACACAGATAACTCGTCCCAATATATCTGGTGATTGCAATGAAAAAAACAAATATTAAGGGAAGGCCTATATCTGATGTTTCAGTTCAATTGTTCAACAAAAGACCCATACAATTAGAACACAAAATTGCGGATCAGTGCAAAAGTAAGAGCTTAAAGGGAGTGTGCCTACTCTTTTGAAATGTCAAATATATTTTCTTACGGTAAAAAGCTATGGATTTGATCATTGGTTACGATAAAATTCACAACAGAGTAACGCAGATGTTACCTACAATGGCGCACCAAAGACAAAAAATAAACCCATACGAACAATGTATGGGTTTGTTTATAGTTATCGAGGCTCTGTTCGGCAGCTGCTATCGAGTGCTATCACGAGCTTGTCATACGAGCGCGGCGAAGCGCGGAGCGTAGTCACGCCCTATTGCACCAAAATACCGGATTTTTCTCACATTATATAAGCGGCCGGACCCGGCCCGCCGGGGCCCGGCTCCGACCGCGACGCTGGTGCAGAAGCTTATATCTTTTGACCCCCACATTCCGATGACAATCGGGCTTCGCATCAGATAGCCCCATGCAATGAGATTTATGAGTACTAACATGTTTTTCTCATGTGATGGTCAGCACGGCGCTTGACACGTGCCGCGTCCAGGGGTGTCAGAAAGTATTATCCTGCTGAGCTGCGAAAACGGCTGGAACATATTTAAGCTAAAATTTTGGTTGTGAAGCTGGAGACCACACCACTGGCAATGTTGCACATCTCAAACTCTGGTACACTGCACGTGCGCACGTGCACCCCTGTAATCCGTCACGGAATTACCTGCCAAAACACGTTGCAAGGTACGGCGGACCTATATCTCGGCAACCAAAAGTCGCAAAGACACGGGTCAAACACGAAATGCGTAGAGAAACGATCCGCCCGGCGTATGCACTATGTGTCGATCAGCGGCGCGTGGTACGTGCAAAGTTTACTGGCTATACAAGCGCAAATTCATAGTTTTATGACGTCTTCACAATTTAAATCAGTGCTCAGCACCTATGGGGACGGTGAAAACGATGAAACAAACCAATCTGTAGACAATGTACGTCTCTAAAGAGCAGAAAAAATTTAGGGTGCTGCAGTTATTTCACTGTTAAAATCTGTCTGTAAATTAGACGATAAATACAATTACACCCCGTAAGCTCAAACCAAAGGTCAAGCGAGAGAAATGACTCGGCGGAAAGCGCAAGTGCAAATCCATCTAATACCCACCCAAAAGGCATTGCCTACAAACATGAAGCTATAATTGCAAATTTAACAATAACGCCTACAAAACCTATTTAGTTCAAAGTATCGATTTAGTCGGATCGTATGCGACCCAAACAACAGCACAGGCGAAAGGAAATTTAAAGAGTGCTGTGCCACAGAAGGGAGCGAACGTCCGTGAGCGGATGATTAAATCGACGCGGATTTTATTCGGACTCGCTCTCGTCCTTTCGCCGGTAAAGCGTCTTATTGTTCTATTAACTAACACTACGCGGTATAGAGATGAGGAGCTCTAGTAGCGAAAGCTCTCTGGCGGAATATCGATATTTTGTTTCGCCGGAATTGACCTGGCGAATTGGAATATCCAGCAACTATAGTGGAATTGGGGAAAATGAAGTACCACATGGCGTAGGCAGAAAAATATGTTCTAAGAACAGTGTCAACAACTCCACATGGACCAAATTAATAGGCCACGCACTAAAAAGGCGCCTTCTCCAACAAAAGAAAAAAAACACAACAAAAACAAACAAGAATCAGGTCCCGCCCCGTACACCACCGAGCAGCAGGGGAACGACTGCGCGCAGGACTATCATGGGCTGGGTGCACCCATTGCGGTTGCCCCTCAATTCTTCGAAATGTCTGGTTGGGTAGCATACGTCATGGGTACGCGGCGGGCCATGGTATTCGCCAATTTGGATTAATGTCGCTAAGAGTTATTGTTTACGTGACAACAGACTGTTTTTAACCAGGTAAGATATTTGGGTAATATGATATAGACACTTAACATAGAATGCTGGACTGGCAATTAAGTGACAACAATACCATCGTGGTAAGTAATAGAGCAGTTAAATTTTTTTTAAACCATGTCTGATTCCTAGGTCTGATCCAATATTGATAATGCTGACCGCAGTGTTCGATAAGTTTCCAAATTTCAGGCAGCAACACACAGTGCCTAATATTTTTCCGTTAAATATTATTGAAAGTCAACATGCTAGGGTAATGGTGCGAATTTGTTGTTGAAATATATCTGCCTTATCTGAATGGGGCCCCAATGGGCGAATGGGTATCAATATTTATGAATTGTAAGTGGTCCGGTCTGGGCTTGGTGTTCATGGGTTTCGGCTGGGTTGGGCTTGGGGTTTGGGCACCCATGATAGTCTCTGCTGCGCGGGTACCAGGTGGTCAAACCTCGAGATAGATAACTCAGGGTATTCTGTAAATATACTTAGTTCTTACCCTTACGATTGCTGTTTAAATCTATTCCACTCTACAAATATTATTTAAAAAAAAGAGAACATGCATCTGTTCCATTAGTGCGTTAGTCCATTGTGCATTGGCTAATATTTATTGTCAGTAACAAAGACTTTGCCAAGCATCATGCAAAGATGTCTCATGTCAATTCGACATGGGACCTCGTGTCTTATGCCTTAAGTTTGCCCCCTGTGGCTTATTCATCGTCAATCATCATCAACTTTGCCATGGACTTCTTTCTCGTTCATGTGTCTGCCAAACTGTACCTTGTACCCACACGAGTGCAATTGTCTTGTTTCTAGAGAAGCGGGGAGAATGGGGACGAGCAAGATTTGGAGAGATTATGTGCCCACAGAATAGCTAAGGAAAAATAACTTAGTCCCGTAATCCTTGTCTTCATTCCAGTCAACGTAGAGTCAATTTAAAACTTCCAGCTCTTCGTTACATCAGCTTGCAATCGTCATGCTGCATCCCCGCCTTAGCTTTTCCCTCCGGCTGTGCCTGTTGTCTGGGCGCTGCTCCGCCGTGCTCCGCCGTGCTCCGCCTTGCTCCACGTCGTGCCCCTCGCCGTGCTCCACGCCGTGCATTCAGAGGACGTTCTCAGAAGAACAGCATCAGCGTATACGCCCTCTGAAGCGAGTCACCCTGCTGACTTAACGGTCACTGTCATCTGCGCCGTGTCCCAGACAAGTCCACGTCGCGCTACAAATGTTTCATTTGTGTGCTGCTTATGAGCCCATTGTTCCAGAGCTCTGCATGTTGTTTGCTGTTGGTCGGTTTTTGCTGGCCGCTCCCTTCCCGGAGGGCCGAGGGGCGTTCGTTGCGCGCGAGGCAGGGCTTCTGACGAGGGAGGGGGAGGAGAGTGCGGCAATTGTGACGCAGTTCGCTGCATCGATTGTCGCCTGGCACACTCTGGCAACTTTGGACTGGGTCAGCAGCTGGGATGAATACATCTGGAAGTCTGCAGCCTTGACAAGTTGTACGCATCTTATCTGCGGTCTTATTTATGCTCATGTAAGAAATTCAAAGGCCTTCGGAATAATAATTTTACAATATCGTCAAGTTCCAAATAGGTTAAGCAGCTAAGCGTCTCGCTATAAGCTCCTCACATGGTTTCTTCTGTCTACGAGGTAACTGGTGATGCATTAGTCAAACAACAAACTCTCTAAAGGAGATAACTCTACCCCCGTCAAACAATCTCAATGGTCCCACGACTTTAGAGGGAAATGATATGATGACCTTTTTCCACAACGATGGTCACTTGAAATTTGGAAAGGGACAAACTTATATGTAAGCATACTCACATTTATCACGTTAATGTATCTAACTGAAGTAATTTAAATCTGGAAACACCTAACCGTTATACGCTGAAAACAACGGTATCGGGAAGTAGTTGGCACATTGTATGGTTCTTAAATGCTTCTCCAGCTCGTTGTTGATATATTTGAATGTAGTTGCACAATGCCTCTGAATATGCCCTTTCTAACGTTTCTATGAGTTTGTTTCCTTAAATGCTTTCCGGCTCGTTGTTAATATATTTGAATATATTTACCCAATACCTACCTCTGAAGTATGCCTTTTTAGCGTTACTATGACTTTGTTTTAACTCGATTTTTTAAAGTCATACTTTCCTCAGTTCGTTTGCAGTATTTGAATATATGTAACGACACAAAACATGCTTTAATCACGTTTTGTTTTGCTACTCATTGGTCCACTTGAGCTCAATCATCGTTGTATTACATTACTTTAAGGGTTCTTCACTTTGGTCGCCCATACACTTGGTATTTCTTAGAAACGATCTAAGTTAATGTCATTATTCAACGTTGAACAGATTGAAACAAAAGCGCCATATATGTCGTGCTTCCAATATTAGAGGGAAACATCGATCATGAACTCCGAAAGAAGTAAATACACTTGCTAACAAAGTGAAAGTCGTTATATCATTTTTAATAATGAGACTGGATTAATTTGGTACCATTCATGTTGCATAAGATAAAGCAGAACAATGAATAAAATGGTTAATAATTCCTTTTAACGCAGGCCGCAGTAGTCTTTGACATTCTTGACACTTTGAGAAACCCAGGTGAGAAAGTCATACTATATAGTTAAGCTTTTAACTAACATGGGTGTCGGAAGCGGGATGGGACGTGTCCCCCAACATTTTCGGATTTCCATGGGCTTTGCATGAAAATAATCGACTCAGAAAGTATTTGTTCCCCAACTTTCGGAAGGTGGCGACGACCTTGTTAACTAATATATTTATATCATATATTGTATCAAAGATGTCTATTATGAAAGCGCTGTTGCATATTTTCCGACACGCATAACTTCAGAAGGATATCTTTCATAACTGGCATGTTGTCGTTGAGAAAAGGATTTAACCCAGTTTGCATTGCTTAAACTCTCCGTTTTCTATAGCGGCTGCCACCTTCACCATTGAATAACACGTATAGGACTGGATTGACGCTTCGAATACAGATGTGTAGGTCTTGTCGGGCAATGTCAACTCAGGTAGCTAAACTGTCTCCCTGGGGCACTGAGATGTTACGAGCATCTGCTTGAAAAAAGATCAAACTAAATGCACCCAACGAAATTATTTTGGCTTCAGAGTCATTCATTTCTCCTAGCAGAAGTGAATTTCGAAAGCTTGTCTGGGTTAACAAAGCCCATTTTACACATCCGGCACCCCATCCTAACCTAATTCACGCATCCGACCCCTTTGAAATGCCGATCGCGCTGCCCCTGTCTCCTGCTCTCCACTCGCCCGGCCCGTACATTGTGAGGATCAGGGGGGGGGGTCCCTCTGAGACCACTGAGAACCCGTCTGCCGCCGCTGTCAGCCGTCTGATCTGTCTGCTGACATTACAGGTGAGCCCTGCGAGCTGCGCCGGCGCCGCCACCGTCGCATCCGTTCCCCATTTATATCCATTCTCCAAATAGGATTCATTATTCCAGTCTTCACCTGACTCTGATACGCTATTTCCCCTGCATATCAATTATTGGATTTGCATACTCGCTGAGATGATTTTCTCGAAAAATTACCATCACTCAATTATTCTTTGGAGCCGGAGTGAACAAAGGGCGGCTCGCGCAGAGCTGGTGTCAGACTGTCAACCCGACACAGCCTATCAGACACAGCAGTGTCGGAGTGTCAGGCTGACACACAGCCTATCAGACACAGCAGTGTCGGAGNCAGACACAGCAGTGTCAGGCTGACACACGGATCTGCTGCTGACACGCTCTTTGTGCGGCTGTCATCGTCATCAGACACAGCAAGTGTCAGGCCTGACACACGGATCTGCTGCTGACACGTCTCTATTGTGCGGCTGTCATCGCCATACAGACAAGCAGTGTCAGGCTACACCGATCTGCTTGCTGACACGCTCTCTGTGCGCCTGTCATCGTCATACAGACACAGCAGTGTCGCAGTGTCAGGCTGACACACGGATCTGCTGCTGACACGCTCTGTGTGCGGCTGTCATCGTCAGACGCTCAGTTAATGAGCAGCGATCTGCCGCGGTTACCATCTCATCATAACCACACGGTTACCATTCCCTCATAACCACCTGGTAACCATTCCCTCATAATCACCCGGTTACCATGCACTCATAACCACCCGGTTACCATCCCCTTATAAACGCCCGATTACCATGCCCTCATAACCATCTGGTTACCATCTCCTCATAACCACCCGGTTACATTCCCTCATAACCACCTGGTTACCATCCCCTCATAACCACCTGGCTACCATCCCCTCATAACCACCTGGCTACCATCCCCTCATAACCACCTGGTTACCATGCCCTCATAACCACCTGGCTACCATCCCCATCCCCTCATAACCACCCCGTCCATAGGTTCAGACACTCCGGCCCTGCTCAGGTGCTTAGGTCACTCTCTCACGCAGGTGCTTAGGTCACTCTCTCACTCAGGTGCTTAGGTCACTCTCTCACTCAGGTGCTTAGGTCACTCTCTCACTCAGGTACTTAGGTCACTCTCTCACGCAGTTGCTTAGGTCACTCTCTCACGCAGGTGCTTAGGTCACTCTCTCACGATATGGCCAGGCTGGCAATGCACCGTTCTCTGAATTTCAAAACGCCGGGCTGGGATCACGGCCAATTAACTGCCTATAGTACCAAGTCACAGGCCAGCCATCGGTAGCTAGTAGCCAGCTACATAGACAGTAAGACACTCGAGGGGGCATCGGTACCGCATGAGACACCAGCTGAGTGTGTGCTGTCCGGCTGGTGTCCGGCTTCACACCTGGCGTCCGGGCGTCTGTTGTCGCGTCTGTCCGATGAGTTAAGAGTCGACACACCTCCAATGACACTGCAATATCAGCGTGGGTCCGAGCGGAGACCGCAGTGCCAGGTCAGCGGTGGACTGGAACGGCGGCTGGCAACGCGTGTCATGCGCGAGACCGGGCCTGCGTCTGCAGACGCTGTAATGGCGCCATTGTGACGCTGCTGTGATTTGTGACGCTATTGTGCCCGGCTCTGCTGCTTATGTACCCAGTGCATTGATGAGAAACTTGTCCGCGATATGACACTGCTATATCTACTCACAGCCATAAAGGCTGATAACCGGAGACAAATAATTATCCATATTTTGTCCCGGTTCATAATGAAATTGTAACGAAACGGTCCTGTATTAGGCTCAATACTTGCATTACTGAGTTTCACATTATTGAGAATGTGAGGCATTCAGACGCTTCGCCAGGTAACGTATATAAGATGAGCGGAAGGAAACATTACATTGCTGCGTCATGATCCTAATCACCATCGCTCACATCTGTATATCCTGGCAGCACCACAAACTCATCATCAATGACACACTAATTAACGGTCAGAGCTCGGTTGGAGCCCGCCCAGCTGCTTGGCTGGCCGAAGCGAGAGCCTCACCCGGTGACGGTCCAGTGGCTCTACACCAGACACTACGGAAGGCCAACGGAACTTAATGTGTGTCTGTATGGACTAATGTTTCATGAAATGGAGATGAATGAAGAAATGCCTCATAAAATGAGTATACAACTAATACACTCGCTTGTATGTTTCACCGGGTCAGTGCCAGCGGGTTCAGCGTTTTCATCTCAGACAACATAATAGATACAACGAATTACAATACTTTTTAGCAAAAATATACGTACATTATTCCCTGTTTGTACTACAAAGACGAACAAAAAAGAACACGATATCTACTGTATAATCATTTCTAACGTGTGTTGCGTCAGTCCCTGTCGCTTTGAGTTGCAGCCAATCAGCTTGTCCGCCGCTGTTATCCTCCGGAGGACACTGCCTGCCACCTTCTGATGACCGCGGTCGCTCGCTAAAGAAACATCATCATCGACGCGCTGTCACCACTTACTGACGCCGCCCCGCCTCCAGTGACGTCATTTGACAATGACTGATGCGCCGCCTGGCTGTGTGTCCCATAAACTTGTCAGCCGTGCTCTGCGCCCACCGCGCGCGCAGACCAGCCGGGCGAGGCGCTTTGTTTTATTGCACATTAGAGCACGTTATTGACAGAAGCCTTGGGAACTGGACGCGAGCGGCAGCGGTTCTCACGGCGCACTGGGGCCGGTCCTGCCGGCCGGGTACTCAGGCGTCGCAGCGGGCTCCGTGAAATATCGCGCGCCGGCTGGTGTCAGCGCGATGCGATTCATTTCTGGCGCGCAGGTCCACAGCTAATACAATTACCGGGTGCGCGCTCAGTGACGCCCAAATGGAGCCGTTCCGTGACCCGAGACACTTTAATTAATGCTCAAAATGCCCTGGCTTCCGGTGTAATGCCAGTGAGGACCTCACCTCCCCGTGGCGACCGTGGCGACCGAGGCGACCTCTGGCGGCGACTGGTGACCGACCGGACGCGGCACACGTGAACATCGACCAAAATGCTGGGAGATTATTTTCATAACATTGCAATGCAAGTTGTACGTGATGGTGTTCCAGGTATTGATGGAGTTTTGATCTCTGGGATGTTGTTTCAGCAGATCTCTGGTGGACGAATAGAAACATGCCTGATACTTTCTCCGCTGCGGCAGCTATTTCCAACTGCACTTTTACATGAATGACGGTTGTGTATCTGGATAGTTGTTACATGTAGATAACTGTAGTGAGTACCGGTACCTGTAAGTACATGTAAAATGTCTATAAATAAGTGAAATAACTATAAGTACGTAAAGGTGAGAGTAACGTAAACGTTAGTTGCACACATTTCGACCGAATTCACTGGCGGATCCAGGGGCAGGAGGGGGATCCAGGGGCATCCAGGGGCAAGGAGGGAGCAATGGCCCCACTACTAAAATCGGCGCAAAAGTAACACATATCCTGATATAGAAGAAAATATAAACAACTTCTAATAAGGCAAGTTGGTTTTAAATCAGCTAGCAATGCATAAGCAAGCAAAATCCGATGAGTTTTCAGAATTTGACGAAACTTTTGGGACTTGCCCCTAGAACCACCTGTGCCCCCCCCCCCTTCCCCGCCAACCATGGGTGTCGTTTTGGGCGTATAGGGCCTGTTAGTGCCGAGCCCTACCCAATAATTCACACAATTTTAAACATTAGGCCCGTAGTGGCGTTGCATGGTAAGAATTGACCATTGAAATCTAATAAGTTAGCATAGGCCTACCCAATAAATTTTCCAGAAAATAACGCCCGTGCGCCAAACCTCTACCGTTCCGGATCCGCCTTGCCACCGATCGAACATTTCAAATTATATATTCAGTACCGAATGCAATTTCACGTCGTATAAAGCTGTAAGTGTCTGATGTGAGAAGAAATACGAGTTACGCAACCAAACATGGCCATTTCGTCCACGATTCAGTTTCGCTTTAGTTTGTTAACAGTGTTAACTATCGCGCCGGTTCACAGCACTGTCAAAAAGGCGGCTACCGCCTTAGCTATGATTATGCACTCTGACTTAATTGGTGGTAATTAAAGATACGAAGCAAGTGAGCCTAAAAGCGGGCACATTTTCTCAGGCATTACCGTTCAAAGTCGGCATTAAGCAGTAACGCCCGTCCAAATGGGCCATGGTGGAACGGACCGTCACGAATTGATTCGTATCAGACGTCAGTCACTGTGCGGGTCGCCACCTCTCTGTCAGCCCTGCTAGCTCTCTGTCAGCCCTGCCAGCTCTCTGTCACTCCTCTGTTGCAGACTGTGGTCCTCAATACTCAGATGTTGTCTGTTTTCAGATATCCGAAGTGTTAATAACACACTCAGTTGTGTTACAAACCAGAAATTAGCAATTTTACGGAAAAACGGTATAGCGATACATAATTGGTATATATTTTTAAGAGCGTAAGCAGATAGCGAGAGAGCGAGAGAGCGAAGGAGCGGGCGAAGCGGGAAGGAGCGAGAGAGCGAGAGAGAGAGCAAGAGAGCAAGAGAGGAGACGAGCAGTGACGAAGAGAGCGAGAGAGCGAAGAGCGAAAGAGCGAGGAGAGCGAGAGAGGCGAGAGAGCGAAGAGAGCGGAGAGAAGCGAGAGGGCAAGAGGGCGAGAGAGCGAGCGAGAGAAGAGCGAGAGAGCGAGTAGAGAGGAGAGCGCGAGAGAGCGAGAAGCGAGAAGAGCGGAGAGAGCGAGAGAGCGATAGAGCGAGAGAAGCGAGAAGCGAGAGAGCGAAGGGAGAGAGGGAGAAGAGGGAGAGAGAGAAGAGAGAGAGAGAGAAGAGGAAGAGAGAGAGAAGAGAGAGAGAGAGAGGGAGAAGGGAGAGAGGGGAGAGAGGAGATGAGAAGGGAGAGGGGAGGGAAGAGAGGGAGAGAGGGAGAGAGGGAGAGAGGGAGAGGAGGGAGAAGAGGGAGAGAGGGAGAGAGGGAGAGAGAGGAGAGAGGGAGATGAGAGGGAGAGAGGGAGAGGAGGGAGAGAGGGAGAGAGGGAGAGAGGGAGAGAGGAGAGAGGGAGAGAGGGAGAGAGGGACGAGGGGGAGAGAGGGAGAGGGGAGGGTTTTTGGACACTTTTTTGATTGTCTCGTCAGTTGGTGACTGTCTTTGAAATATCGCACCACTAACCTAAGAATGCTAATCAGAACGGATGATAAAAAGACGTGATATGGCGCGACTGATACGAATAGGCCTTGGATAGCGTGCGGGGAGTCGAAGCGAGCTCGTCTAATTCCAGCCAGCACAGCTTGGAGCCAGAAAGGATTCCTAGCCAGTGTAGCCTGCGTGTCTGTCACGCAACAAACAGTCACGAGACACACGGAAAAAGAGGCAGTTGATGTTGTGTGCTAAAGAGCCAGGCACACATACTGCGCTTGGCTAGGCAGGCGTAACAGTGACTTACATGTTGTTGTTTTTTTTTCATCTCAGTTTCTCCTGCACAGCTGGTGTTGACAAGCACGCTTTCTTGCAGCTGCCGCAGAAGCATTTGTAAATACTACTGTAAACAATGGAGGCGCTGTTTTCGAAGGTTATGTTTTAAAGCTTGTATTATTGCTAGGCAATTTGATTATATTTTACGTGCTCAACCGTTCACAATTTAATTATTCTTACTAGTAAAGAATGCACGGCCTGAAACAGACGGAGTGAGTTATTGCATTTGTGTCTGGCATAGGATAAGTAAGCATTGTTGGTTGCTGCAATAGTACATAACTACTTACTTGCACCTTTCTGTGACTTTCATTTTTTTTTCTGATTCTGACAAGATCGTTGCGGACAGTGGAGATGAATTCGAAGTCGAAGCACGTGCATATCCTGCAGTCGATATTTATTTTTGTTAATTTATGGATGGTTACAGTTTCTTTAGTTGTGTTAAGTATTTTGCCGTAGCCATGAGTTAATTGAGAAAATTAGCCATGAGTTAGTTTTGACATCATTATCAGTGTATACCTTTGCATAATCAGTGAGGTGAAACGGGAGTTATACCTGAAACCCATGCATTGAAGCAAGCAAGCAAGATTAAGTTTGATTTTGGCCTATCTGTAAGACTATGCTCGTTCGAACGCTTCGCGTTTTCACTCACCCCGTCAGAATAAATGTAATTGTTTCCAGATATGAGTCATATGTGTGATACAGACCTAGCTCACAAAACCTGTGAGCAGATTAGACACACCTTGGCCACACATCGAGCCAAGCAAACGCGGAGGAGCGCGACCATGATCTGCCTTCCTCTGGGCATGGGTGAGATGAAGTTCGAGAGAGCATTACGAGAGAGAGAGAAAGAGAGAGAGAGAGAGAGAGAGAGAGAGAGAGAGAGAGAGAGAGAGAGAGTAGAGAGAGAGAGAAAGAGAGAGAAGAGAAGAGAGAGAGAGAGAGAACCCATTAGCGACGGAAGAGAGAGAGATGAGAGACCGATTGAGAGAGAGAGTTTATAGAGAGAGCAGAAGAAAGAGAGGAGGAGAGAGAGACGCTCATATGTTCTTTAGAAACGGACAATTTTGTATCCATAATCTTGTAATGAGCACATTTCATGTTTCCATAACTTCTTGATTTTTGATAATGATAATTCGCCTAAATAGTAACTTATTTGTATTGGAATTATATCGTTTATACTCAGCACGGGGCAATGCTTTGGGGCATTCGCCGGATTCCGAAGGTTGTTTTCCATTGCCCGCCAACTCCACCCGCAAACGCCGCGCACGAACGCCGCCCGCCGGACCGCCGCGCCGCAAAACGCCGCACGCAAACGCCACCCGCAAAACGCCGCCCCGCAAACGCCACCCACAAACGCCGCCCGACAAAACGCCGCCCGCAAATCGCGCCCCAGACGCGAACGCTGCTGCCAAAACCCGCCGCCGTGAACGCTGCCCGCAAAACGGCCGCCGAAATAAAACGACAACGCCCGCAAACGCCGCCCGCAAACGCCGCCCGCAAACACCGCCCGCAAATCCAAATACCGCAAACGCCGCCGCAAAACTCCGCCCGCAACATGCCGCCGGCCAACGCCCCCCGCAAACGCCGACCGAAAAACGCCGCTCCGCAAAAACGCCGACCGCCAACGCCGCCACACAAACGCCGCCCACCAAACGCGCCCGGCAAACGCCGCCCGCAAAACGCCGGCCGCGAACGCTGCCTGAGATATGCGCGAACGCCGCCCGCAAAACGCCGCCCCGCACACTCCGCCCGCAAACGCCGCCAACAAACGCCACCCGCAAACGCCGCCCGCAACGCCGCCAGAAAACGGCCGCTCGCAAACGCGCCGCAAAACGCCGCCCGCAAACGCCGCCCGCAAACCCACCGCCCGCAACACACCAAATACCCGCAAACGCGCCCGCAAACTCCGCCCGCCAAACGCCGCCGCCAACGCCGCCCGAGCAAACGCCGACCGAAAACGCCGCTCGCAAAACGCCGCCCTCAAAACGCCGCCCGCAAACGCGCCCGCAGACGGCCGCCCCTAAACGCCCCGCCAACACCCCCGCAAACAAGTATCGTATACTAAAACTTTCATACTAAAACATTTAAAAACATCTTAAGATGCTTTACAACATTTCGCGCAAAATAATCCATCATGAAAACGGCTATTGAAATCATTTTTGATCCCGGAGCGTCAAGGCTGAGGACTGAGGGCCCTTTGCGCCACCTTGACTGAGGGCAGCTACAAACTGGACGATGGCTATCTCATACCGACCGAGAACTCTCTGAAGACGACCGAGGACTGACCAAGAGCCCCTTAGCTTGAAGGAGGGAACATTAAGGACCACCATAAAAAAATTTATCGGGCGACAATAGGAACAAAAAACCGGAGCTCCCCTCTTACAAAATTATCGGGGGAAGACAATATGGTTATGCTACCCAACTTCTTGAGTATGGGAGGGGGCAGCTGCTCCCCCTACCCCACCCCAACCCTTTCGTCCGCCTCTGATACAATACATGGCTAAAGAATATGAGCTGAAACAAACTGAACTATATTGATTGAGCTCAATCGCATGAACATTGTTTTTTTCATTTTTGACATCTCATATCAAAATATTTTTAAATCCATGTCCTTAACCACGTTACTCAGGTATAACATCTTAAACTTAACGAACTACACCTGCAGTAAAAGACGTGCACTAGTTTAACTAGTCCGGGACATTTGTACCCATTGCATTGGTCCATTTTTACGATGGCTAACAGCATTTGTCTACAGACTGGAAGACAGCTGCCCCGCAATCCAATTAAAGCTTTTCTCGCCAGAAACGCTCGAGGGCGCCGCAGTATATTTTAGGACGCGAGGTTAACAATCACATGTTCTAATAAACCCAGTCACACGTGAAATGAACAGCAGCGAATTCCTTCTTTGTTGACGATTTACTGCGTTCTCTTTCAGTGAGCGGATAGAGTTTCCAGTTGGTTGGTAACTGTTCCAATTTAGATGAGGCTGCTGGCGAGCGTCGCATCAGGCGCCGGATTTATTGAGTAGGACGTTAGTGTCAACTCGAATATCTCGCCGGCTTGTTTCATGGTGGGTAGTTCCATTAGCCATGCAATCATTTGACCAAAAGCCGTGCCGGGAGCGGCGCGTGATGTGCGGACAGCACAGAGCGCGCTGTTTCGTGTGAATATGAGGTGATGTCAAAACCGTGGTAATTAAAGCCGTCCGGGCGCAGCCAGCGGTGCCGGTGGCGTGGCGCCGGACCTTAGCGCTCTGCCGGTCCCGCCTGTGGCGTGTGCGGACGCGTTATGGCGCAACATGCATCACTGTCTGACCTGCCACTTCAATATCGGGTAATTAGACCTGTGCTGGGGGCACGTGCGCCGCCGGCCGCAATCACTCAGCGCGCTAACACGGCGCCGAGCGGCCGCCGCACTGCGGAACGCTAAATCAACCACCGTAGTCCGCAACACATATCCTGCCCGCTGGCAGGCCGGCAAAAACAGGACACACGCCCAGCAAATGATTTGATTTATCTGAAACGTAGCCAAGCAAACAATAAGCACTTTTTTGTGGCACGTGGTGCACACATTACCACGAATACTCTAAAAGTTAGCCTCTCGCTATGGTGGTAGTTGGTATGTTTTACCTTTGAAAAAAAAATCGCTTCGTTTTGGCTTCTACTCCGCAAGAAACAGTTTCGCTTCTCCTTCGCACTAACCGAGTGATGGTTGAACCAGCCGTCAGTGAGCTTAGGGGTTGGAGCGTGAAGGGACAGAGTCGGACGGCGCTGGCGCGGGTCGCTTTCACACCACAGGAGCGGGAGCGGCCCTCTCTCTGGAGTGTTTGTCGGCCAAGAAACAAACCAGGCATTGTTCGAAAGCGCTTTCAGCTGTTTACCGGTGCAGCGTGCGTGTAGGTGAGAGTGTCGAGTGTGGCTCGTGGCGTGGTGTTCCTGCTCTTCGAATTAAAACCCACCCTGAGAAGAATAACGACAAATAAACGAGGAAAACGGCAGCAGCAGAATTATGCAGATCAGCGGGATTTCTAAGCAAGCTAGCCAGGTGTTGAGGCAGTTGACACCTGGAAATAGATCACCGAAACACCTGAGGAACTGCCTCTGATGAACTGCGAGACTGTTCCTCGCATGCTTATGCGGTCGTTGAAAACAATCATGTGCAGGGATCGGTGAAACCGTGAGCGGATACGGACCTGCGACACGACACGCCTAAGTTATGTGAGACGGACATGTCACTTTTCTCGTCCCTTTGTCTCTGACCCAGCCGACCCGCGCCTTGCGCCACGATCAGCTGACTGAGCGTCCGGGCGTTCCTTGTGAACCTGCCGTGCCTGACCCTATATCGTCACTGCAGCTGATCATGATTTGCACAAGCGACTCTGGGCGGCGGTTTCCGGTCTGCAGCGGTCGTTCTTTGACCCGCGCCCGACAACCGTCTGACACCACGCCCCCTGCAAGAGCGGGGCGACGCCGTGCTCACTGTGAAAGTCACTGTAGCGCCATTCAAACGACAACTCCTGCCCTGTGGGAGGCGGTGCTCCCGGGGCCGGTAGGGCGCCAGTCGAGCCGCAGCGGAAGACACAGAGGCGGGCTGAGTGACTCCATTGACCCCAGTGACCAGAGATCAACTGGTCTGCTCAGACCGTTTGAGCTAAGGTTCTGTAAGGCGTGATCAGTCGACTGATATATAGGTATGCATAATTCCGACTTATGCCATTGGAAAAAATGAGCAGATAAATTACACGATTTCAATAGCTCACAGGCACCACGCTGAGCTTCAACACCTAGCCGTGCATCTCGGGTCACATGATACACCATTCTCCAACCCCTGCGTTCCATCCCCATTGCGAGTTCACCGGCTGTCGAAGGACTGCAGCGGAGACTGGGCAGCTAACACGCCATCGATGGCGTCCGATCGGAGACTGCATCGGCTCACGCAGAGACAAGAGGGTACCACCACGAGTCCCGCCGGGAGGATGAACCATACGGACGGACACGTATATCATTATGTTTCGGAGATAATCAATCGCTGAAAATCTTAGGTTTTCATATGGAAGAAACATGGTTAAAATGCTTTAAATGCAAAAGGCAATTATTCATCTTTAATTTTGTTGAAGTCTGTCTATATGCGATAGGTATTAGCGACGCTTTCATCTTGACACATTGAAAACGAACTGATTGTTAAAACTTCAATATAACAGTTTTTATGGATAAAGATTACGTTTTATAAAAAAAATATCATTCATCCTATGCTCATATCAGTCGCAAACGGGTTACAATCTCACCTGCTCGCCGTATCAGTGGTGCTATTGTCTCGGCAATAGCTGGCGGTCGTGATAGCCTGCCATGGCTCACCACAGTATTGCCGTTACGCGTGACAGACCAGGCGGCTCGCGTGACGTCGGTTCGGCACTTAGTGGCCTCATGTTCCCAGCGGTTTGCGCCACGCCGAGTGTGTTTGTAGAGTGCGCTTCCGCGTCCGCGTCCAGCCAGCCCGGCTAAGTGGGGTAATTTTGGCGCCAGTTGCGAGTAATTTTGGCGCCCGATCTGAGCGATACCAGACGCAGAGGTAGGGCTTCTGTCGGCACGCCTTTTCTGAAGGCACGCAACCCTGCCTCACTCTCAGACCAGTGGGAACGGAGGTGGTGTGCACTGTGCAGTGTGCACGCAACGCCACAGCAAGACGGCGTGGAGCTAGTCAATATATTGACTCAATATCGAGGTGATTGTAATCCATTGGCCTTGGCTGTCATGGCATGCAGTTATCGCCCTGACTTCTATTGATGTCGTGATTAAATGGGCAGGAGCTTGTTCGTGACATCTGAATATATCACACGAAAGTCGAAATGTGATCTGGTTTAGCTTACGAACTACACTTTCCATGTCACAGACTTTTCGAAGCAACACTTTCGAACGTACCAGCCCCAGTAGACAGTTCTGCTCTAAGAGTCTACACGAGTTATAGAACGTGCGATTTGTTTGATATAGTCCAATGGAAAGTTAATGCCACGAGTAGTGAACATACAAAAAGCAACAGAACGCCATATTTGGTAGTGTTTCTACTCTCTGCAGCTCACCTCTCAGCATCCAGCAGTTTCTGAGTTTCTCAGCTGAACACTATTTCCACGAGCCCTATGTACCGTCTATGTTTATTGTGTGTGTGCCAGCTCATAGCTCAATACTACTTACTATTATCTTTAGCTGTATGTGGTTCCCGTGCATAAACGGTGCGCTGTCTTATACCGATAACTGCGTTAACTCTATGCTTTAACTCGAGCCCCGCTGGGAAGGGGTAGGCAGATTCTGCATCCGCTCGTTATCTTCCTAACCAATAACCGCAGCGAGTTGCGCAAGACAGCAATCCAAATATCCCAGTGAGATGCATCTAGAGCATGCGCAACATTTTCAAAATAATGTCACATGTCAGGTCACGGTCAGGTCAATGGGCGGCATGTGACCTTTGTTGTCGGCCCGCCCTTAAACCAAATCAATCATCAACGCTCAGGTCAAAGGTAAAATGCATATTTTGGAGTTTTGGGCCTATTCTTTTTCATCCAAAGCCTCAGATTGAGACGCAGAGGTAGCAAAATCTTACGCACTTATGCCACGGCGAGGAGTGACCGATTTTCTCACTTTATGTGACCTTGTATTTACTTGTACATACTGTAATCATCACAATTTTAAGTTATTACAGTACTATAAGATAATGATATGTTATTAGCACTTTTGGGGAAATTCTTTAAATACTAAGTGATTTTTAAATGGTTTTGGTGCTATAAAAGTTTTTCAGGTGTGAAGGACATGTGAAGTTAATTATTTTACCACTCCAAAATATTCTAAAAACAGCCCTAGTACCAGAATCTTATTTGCTGAAGACTGAAGTTGCGGCTGGTTGATTGTGATTTTTTGCATGAATTTACATTGTATTGTTTTTTTTTTTTTTTGTTGATATCACTTACAAGAAATCTGAAGAAATAGTAATTTTTCAGATATTGCGATCTTTAACTCTTCTCCCTGATTGCTCCTAGTTATGTGGTGACTGCATTTGCGGTTTTGTGTTCGTGTTCGTGACCTCATTTCTTTTTTGGGGGGTTTTTGATCTTGGATTTTTTTTTTTTGGATTTTTTTTTTTTTTTTTTTTTTTTTTTTTTTTGTTGCACTTTTGCCTCTGTTGAGATATATCGACAGTGCACTCTCAAAGGTAATAATGAATCTAAGACGAAATTAACGCCAGACAGGACTCAGGGTGAAATTGTAAGCAAAGGTCATGGTAAACACCAAGCCACAAAAGGTCACTGTTGGCAAGATGTCTACAAAAGTCATGCGACACATTTCTATGGGCTATTTTATACGCATATTTATATTGGAGCAGCCATTTTCACAACCTTCAACCATATAAGGTTAAGATCAGGTCACATAAGGTCAAAATGTAAAAGTGATGCATCTGAATACAACAGATGTGTCACTTTCAACACAAAAGATGTTTCTAGACCACTTTTGTATCAGAAGTACAGTGGTGACATTTGTTTGTCTGTGTCTGGTAAATAAAAGACAATAAAAACGTTACTTCACAAAATGACGTCATGAGTAACATAAACTTAGGGAGCCATAAGCCAGTCAAAAATAATGATATTGCTTTACAATTGGGTTTGGGTAGCGTCCGTAATCGGTTCTCTCATATAAAGTCAGTTTCTTAATATATTCAATAGAACGATTTTGTTAAAATTGTCCCCAAAAAGGGACCAAAGACTCGAAAGTCTGGAAATCAGAGATAGCCATTTGGAAGAAAATTGAATTTTATTTCTTGCAATATTTTGTGTTGGAATTTGTTTCTTAACTCGATTTTCTACGAATTCTAAAACATTTATTGTTTTTCACAAAAAATGGCATGACATGACGTCAACCAAACGTCATTGCCTATCTCCGAAAGCACTTTATTGATTTCACCATAGTTTTGTGAAAAGGAAAGACAAATATAATTGGTGCAACATAAGGTACTGTAAGTTTCATGTCGATATCTATCATCGTTTTCAAGTTATTTCGAAAATCCAGGAGGGGGAGATTTTGCCGCTTCCACCAGGCAGCGGGGCGTGGTTAAGCTGTTGCACAATTTTGCGTAGCGAAGTCGTACAAATAAATAATTTATGCTGTCCAGTGGCCATGGTTAGTGCTTTGCCTGTGGCTCTACACTTCAGCTGTACAATGCACACTGCTTGATAGTGAGCAGAGGAATGTGACGTGCGGATGCAATCCAAGGGTTCTTCCATTCATGAAATAGCTGTATTTGGATGAACGTTAAATACGGCCGCAAAACGTGACTCATGGATCATGCGTCATGCTTGACCTTGGCAGGGATGAACCGCTTCTTTGAAGAAAATGATTGGAAAATGTTGATTTGTTTTGATGGAGATCATTCAAACGTCACGTCACGCTTAGGGAATGCATAAAAAGGTAAGTCCTGCAAACCAATTCTCGGTAACTTATCGTCCAATCCGGAATATGCCAAGGGTGTTGGACATCAGATGAATCAGGTGAAACATTTCTCTAAAAATGGGTAAAACTACGCTGATTCCAGCCTGAAATCATTTGTCCGTCCATGACGCAAAGTCCACCGTTAGCTGATTCGCCGATGAGATGATTGTGATTTTTAGGAGTTTCTTCGCTGACATATGCTTGCAACAGGCAACAGCTGTGATGAGTTGTGTGACGGAAAATTGATTTAAGATTATTTATTATGGTAGTATTTTTCCTTAGTGGCAGAGTGTATTTCGTACACATCAATATATATTGGATATAAAACGCTCATGATTAGCATAGGGCCAAAATTAGCTGGCATAATATAATATGCTCTAAAAATATGATATGCTCTGATGAAACATTTCTCCGCCCCGCCGTGTCGGGAGAGCGCTGGACTTACGATCTTACTTGCCCTGGCAAGGTGGGTTCGAGCCGCTTTGACGCTTGCTATTTGCTCCTGGTGGGGATGACCTGCGGCCGGTGGCAGTGACCTTTTTCAACGTCAGGTGAAGCCAGTGGGTGGGCGGACCGTTCTCAGTCGTTAGGAGACGTTAAGCTTTCGTCTCTGAATTCTGCCGGTGACTGGAATTGTTCAATCGGATGGTTGGATCAGAGCCCGCACAACAAGCTTAGCTTAGAGTGGCTTCTGATCTCGGAAATCCATCCCATCAAAACATTCGGAATACATTCATAAAAATATCTGACTTTCTCTGAGCCAAATCATGTTACCGGTTTATTCCTTTGGAATGTCCGGGACTAAGTGCTTAACTATGTAGCTTAACATAAACATAGCTACTTACGTCATTACGGACAACTTCTGGGATAAAATAGCAGTTACTTGCTTAGAATCAAAGCATATACCGTGTTTGATATCTGAACACATTTCCAGGTCAACCGTGCAACATATTCAAATCAAATGATGATACATGCATAAGCATTACTATCTTCTTCAGCATCATTTCAACCGTCGTGAGTATTTTGCCGATCTATTAGAAGCATTGCCAGGTGCTGGCATCGTTTATCTAAGTGTATCGGACTGGCGAGGTCGTGGCTCTGTGCCACTTTACCACCGGGACCTGCCTCGTTTTCTCAACGCAAATTGGCCGAACCGCAGCGCCACAGCCCATTGTCAGGCCCTATATGGCCCCACTCTGCAGTGCTGTACGGCGCCTTTGCAGGGCGAAGAGGAGCAATTGTTCAAGGCCTGATCGCAAATGTGCTGGGAAATGGGAACGACGAAACAGCCTCTGTGGAAATTATTGGCACAATTACTGTGCAAAATTATATAGCAGTAGCGCCGGAACATGTCATTTGAATTGCCTCAGCTAAGTTGTGGAGGGCGTTTAGGGGTCGAGGGAGATCCGATAAGCGCCAGTTTCAGATTAGCACACTAGTGTGACCCGTACCTATGCACTTCATTGGCAGTTGCAAAACATACTTTTGCTATTCCAGTTTCAGTTATTTAAGTCATTTCGGTGTCTGCGTCAAAGTGACCTAGAGCTGTACTAGTCGACTTTCGAGGATGTTTACTGAAATGTTCCGTGGGAAATATAAATCAAACTAACATCATTTACCGCTGGACAATGCATATTTACTTCCCCGTATTTGCTTAGCTGTGCTCAGCTTAAAATTTAAGTTTGTGACGTCACCCATTTACTGAATGGCGGCGAGCCAGCATTTTGGTGATTTTCGAACCTTGACATAACTTCGGCTCTATTGTATAAATTGTATTTCAAAAGTGACTAAAGTGCAAATCAGCTTATACTTTATCCATGATGTTGACCATGTTATTGCTGTCACTGTGTCTGAATACACCATACGTGATTACCACAGTGAACTTCTTGAGTGATACCATAATTACATGATAAATTTTATTCTTAACTCAATGCTCAACGAATTTCAAACAGATGAAATCATAATTACTTACGCTAATGTCGGTCCAAAAGTTGCGTTATATGAAGTTTGGTAATCGTGCAGTCCTCTTATTCTACGTGACTTTCGACGTAAATATGTATTTGGCTGTTTGCATAAATGATCGAACTTCCCATGGTGTGGTAGTAATGTTTGTGAAGTTACCCATAGGTGTGGGAACTGGGGAAGGAAAGGGATAACCTTTTTCGGGACAAAACTTGTGCTGAAAATATTTTATTTTGCTTGGTGAGCAATTTCGTTTCCTTACATTTCGGCCAAATTTGTGGCGCAAATATTGTATTTTGCTTTGTGAACAATTGTTGTATTGCAAAGGATTCGCCAAACAAGAAGACCCCAAATATGCAAAACAATTTTCCATAGCGGGTATAGGGTTTCTCTCAAGACGAGATAAAAGTTTACCTGCCCCCCCCCCACACACGCGCACACATTTCGTGACGTTCCTACGTTCCTGAAGTTACCCAACGCTTGTATAAACGAATACTTCTCTTTAAATGTTGGTGTCAGCATTATGTTACACATGATGTAACTAATGTTTATTAGGGAATATGGAAACATATTAACTAAAAATACGCATGAAATGTGCAATATTAAAACAAATCAAATAATATATAAAATAAGCATAAAATATAAGTGATAGTCATGCTTCATGATTATGAAATGTCACTTATCTGCCACAGAAATCTAGCTATGTAAGCGAAACCTGAATAACTGTCTGAGTTCACTGAAAACAGACCATCCTCCTGCGCACTTGTCCATCAGGCACAAGGCATATCCTTGTCGTACCACAGTCTGCAGTAGATCAACTCCACTATAATATTCGCCTGCAATGTCATTAATTCCTCCTGCGACACTGAACAGCGCGCCGTCTCCGTAATTCAGCGCACTTCCTGGCCTGCGCCGGATCGAATGAGGCCATAACCATCTCTGGCCGACGGACGCGAATATGAAAAGCGACCTCCTTTCCTTTGAACAAGCATTTTAACGATCGCGACAAGTCACATTCTGCTTGTCCAGATGTTGCGCCCGGGGCGGAATTCAACGCAGGACTCCCGGCCACATTCCGTCCTGGGGAATTTGTCAGATCCAGGCCCCGCAAAGCTGTCATATCGGTGCACACTGTAACGTGCCTGCGCCGGGCCTGGCCTCCGGCCACATCCCGCTCCACGGAATGCCGATTATTACGGCGCTCTCCGCCATCCGCGAAAAACTGACGTGTCTCGTTACCTGACGGTGGCAGCAGGGGGGCGGGGAGGGGGAGCAGGCCTCCGTCCGGCGCCTATACAGACGACAATCATTACCGGGGATCACCGCAAAAAGGCAGTCCTCGCGCCGATTGCTTTAATAGAGTTGGACTGGCGGCGCGGCAAAAAGGCGTCGGAGCAGCGGGGGCACGAGCCGATGCTGCTGCTCACGGCGCGATGGTTGTCACTCACGGGACCACCTATTATACAACCGAGTCGGCCAGGGCAAAAACACCGCCACTGAGCGCTAACCGACGCCAGCCAGTCACCGGCCGAATGGCCAAATGTCAAACCGCGCCGGGACCTTGTAACTGTCACAAGCGCTGTCCCGCGATGTGTTTCGGTCCGTCTAGTCCGATTCAAACGAACATCTCGGATATACGTCAGTTTGTTATTTGTATATTTTATCCGGTGGCGTGGCCTCTCTACCGCACCGTTTGGCTGCCGTAGTTTTTTTGTCGGCGCTGTGCATGAGTGACTGACGCGACGAGGGGCGTCCCTCTGCCTGCCGCGTCTCCACTGAATGACACGGAGCCGGCAAAAAGCCGACCCCGCCGCCAGACTGCCACTTCTTGCGAATCATTCTCGCCACGGTTCGATATTTTCCCCGCTCTGTGTGCATTAATAACAAATTAACCGTCTGGGATCAAAGGGGCCGCGGCGGCTGGCGGTGCGGTCAGAATGCCAGTCGGCGATTCGCCTCCTTTATTTGTAATAAGTTCTCGGAGCTTGTGCAGGCCGGCGATATTTTAGCCAATATGAACGCGATAATTTTGCATTTATCATAGCCAAGCAGCGTTATTAGGTCATTCCGGCAGCCAGAGGGCGGCTGACGCCGCGGCCGCCGCCGATGCCACGTGCATGGCTCGTCGGCAATTGGTGCGCGACGGCTACAAATGCGACGCGCGTTAGTTTCACTTCTGGCGCGGGCGGCAGACGCTCAACCGTCGTGACTAAGCACGATTCATGGTTAAAAGTCGACGACACTGACGAGCTTCGGTGACAATTTTAACTTTTGATCACATTTGTACGCCCTGTTTTGACCATAGACAATGGGAAACAACTGCCAAGAGGCATGTAAGTGGTTTACAATAATATTGTTGACAGTGATAGTGGAACAGTCGACATTAGGAAATAGGAATCGCAAAATATGGCCTCTTGTTGTATATGTTGTATATGTATATGTATATGTATATGTTGTAAATATGTTGTATCAAAAACTTGCCGGGTCAGATGGATCATGCTCGTTACATTCGTCAGTTGGCTCTGACCTGGATGGCCTGCGGTTGAAGTCAGTGGTCGCTTAAAGGTCATATGATAACAATGGCTGGTCGGACAGACAGTGTAGTTTTTCAAGTACCTGGTGTTTTTTTCAGCCAGACTCCGACAAAATGTGGGAGTCACGAAATCGGTTATCAGGTTAAAAGGGTTCGCACGATTACCTGCATATATGATACATGAATCACCAACAGGTGTAAATACCCACTGACAGGTGAAGTCCTATCTATTCCCTTGCATAGCGTAACGGTTAAAATAGCGGTGTATGTGCTTAAAATTGGAATAGCTGCGTACATGAATTATCGGCCGCGCACCCACCCACACTCACATTCCAACACCATAAAACCACACCATCATCTCACACGATTACCCTACCATCACCCACCCATCACCATACCCAGACCCACGATACACGAATAAAATTGCGCATTGCGCAAACGGTTCTCCTCTAGGAACGATTAAGCTGAATTCGGTGTTTGTTTTGAACCACAACACTGACGGCCAACGCAAGTCAAATTTGGGTTACACTGCATGTGGTGCAGTTGCACACCCTCTTCCGTAACTATTGTCCTTGCAATCGAATTTATTCGGACTGCTCGTCCTTCGCCGTTAAGGGATTCTACTGGTAATTACGTTTTACATATGTAACTCAATTATTCGGAAAGAAAACAAAAACACACAATCCCTTCAAAAGAGTACAAACTAGAAACCAATACCCAAAGAGGAGGATATGTCTTTACTGACTGTGTCTTACTTATAAATATGACCACAAGCAAGTTGCATGTCACCTTCCATTTAAACATACCCTTGGGGTTATGTATGTTACCAGATGACCGGGCACAGGGGCCTGCCCGATACAAATAATAAATACAGACTTTTCCTGTCTTGACGCTTTGACACACACATCTGTGCCACATCACCACATTACGTTTTGTTGTTGATAAAATTATATATTTAAGTAATGTAGCAAAATAAAATAAAATATTGCCTTCGAGCAAAATGCTGGGATCAATTTTACAGGAGAAAGCCGCCTCTTTCCTAACTTTCAAGCACGACACATTTTTCGTCTCCGCTAAATATGCTCCCTGGTTTTCACGACACACTGTACTACATTTTTGACCAGCAAGTTAATGGTCTGGCATATTGCACAACTATGAACATTTTTCGTAGTAAAGAACAATGTACTGAAGTTGTATGGTTGGAAGACTTTGCTTCATGTTTTGCCAACAGCTTTCATCGTGCGCTTTGAGGATGACCCGGAATCCTTTGTTACGCTAGTTTACGAGATACGGCATTGCAGGCATAGGCCAATGAATTCGCAAGTGTGAATTGTTCTCCGTCCCTAGCGTCGCCGTCCGAGGAACACTCGACGCTGTTCACATCGCCTGTAAATTGTGCCCGGACCGGGCGGCGCCGGGCTCTTTTCGTCGTTTTTCCACGGTTTGCTGACGAGGCCCATTGTCGGTGTCCGCTGAAGCGCGGTATGTTGCCTCTCCCCGGCGGCATTACAGCTGTGATCACTGACGGCACCGCTCGCCATTCGGAGCGCAGTAGCAGGCGGCTGCACAACACCCCGTGCACGGCCTGGGGTCAGCCGGGGTCACACGCCGCCAGACACCGCCGCCTGCAACTTATGAGGGTGCTTCGGCAGGCACCGACTCTGGCGAAGCGGGGAGAGCAGGCGACAAAAAGCCTCCGTTTCCAGCGGCCAGCGACGTTCTTCTGTCCGGACAGGCTTATCGCCTCGGAAATCTGATACGAAGCTATCCGACCATCACCTTGCACCATGAATAATACCCTACAAATCCGGCCGTGTAGGAACGTCGGCAAGAACCGCCACTGGCGCCGTCGGGGGTCTATTGTCAGCCTCTGTCATTTCTCCACACGGACAAGTTTGATAATTATTGTGAATTTATGGCCGGTGCCGAGCGTGCAAGACCTGGCTATGAATGCCATCTGCCGTCTGCGCCGGACCTCTCAGAGCCGGCCACAAATCACGGCCGGGGCAGCCGGCGATTGTTAGCTGCCGGACCATTGTCACGGCGCCGGAGGGCCACACCTACCGGCGACCCCCGATCCACCCCCGATCTGCCGTGATCCGCCGTGATCCGCCACCGCTCCGCCGTGATCCGCCCCCAATCTGCCGTGATTCGCCGTGATCCGCCGTGATCCGCCCCGCTCCGCCGTGATCCGCCCCCGCTCCGCCGTGATTCGCCGTGATCCGCCACCGATCCGCCGCGATCCGCCGCGATCCGATCCGGCAGCGGGCCCACAGCGGGAGAGCCGCGCTGTTCGTGACTCTCCTGAGCGGCGGAAGGCGGCGCTCACGGAGCGGTGACGGCTCGTGCAGGCGTGATGCACCCCTTCTCCGTCCACATGACCTGTCGTCACACAACTGACAGTGACTCTGCTCAGTTTGAATGGAGCCCCAGTCTGGTCAAGGCTAGTCGCAGTGCCAGCTGTGTCCCGGCCGATAAGTGTGACCCCCAGCTGTGTCCCGGCCGATAAGTGTGACCCCAGTTGTGTCCCGGCCGATAAGTGTGACCCCCAGGTCGACGAACGCCGTGTGTTGTTGCGCTCCGCTTCACAGTCTGATTGTCAGCTCGCCATCCCTTCGTGATACACCGCTGGCGCATTTTCTCAGCCGCATTGCGCAACGGGCGAACAAAGTGTTTCCGCTGCCGCCATGCAGCGCCCGCTCGCCACGATCATTGTTGCCCGTCGTGTCGCGGCGTTGCGCCATCGCAAATGGCACGGCACAATAACAATTGCCTGGCATGAGACGGATAATGTAATCACTCGCTGCTGGGGACTGTATAATCCCATTGCCTGCGAATGATGGCCGGCGCGGAGGCGGGTTTTTCCACTAATTAGGGCCGCGCAGAGCCACCGACCGATGACGCCACCGGCCGCGAAAATCTCTCACACACCCTGTCGACATGAATTTATCACTCGCTGCACACGACATTGTCGGGTGGGCGTGGATTTGCATCATTTCCTCCCGCTTCGGAAGGAATGCTGATACAAGGAGGCTGAGTGCAGTAGCAGCAGGCCGATGCAGTGGGAAGGTGTTTCAACACAGCAGTGACATGAGCATTGAGCACCGTTTGAAACCCATAAATACGGCGTAACATTATGCAGTGAGAGCCCTCGATAAGCTGGGAAATGGCGGCAACATTGAAGCAGACCTTTACTTTATCTGGCTCTGAACTCTTTCGAGTTACTATACAACCTATGGTAACCCAGATCCGTCACTCGGTCATGCTGCACTTGCAATGTCTGACCTTTATTATTTCGCGATATCTCGTGAAGCAATAGACTTAGCAATAGACGTTATATCTTAGCAAATAGCAATAGACTTATAATCCCCAATACAATATACTCAGTAACCTCTATGATTCCTTTGTAAATACGCTGGCCGAAAAAAGATGATTCAGTAAATGGCTGCAAGAAATGACGTAGGATTGACGTCGCGTGGTTAACATGTAAGTTTTTCGCTTTCAGTGGCATGCAAAATGTTGATAATGGGAGAGTGTGTTAGACACTTCTTTAAAGAAAATGGCCGGTCCTTCTCTTGTGCATAATATATTATTCTGCAAAAGTAATATATCAAATTATTTTTGTCTCGAAATCGCATGTAAAAAACACAAAAAAACGAAAGCTTCTATTTTTCGTTGGTATCATTTTCTAGGTACGCCTCTTGCAGGGTCGCATTGCACAGCCACCATAACCAAGAGTATATGAAGCAGCCCGTGGTAAACGGTATGGGACAACAGTACGTGTTACCACTAGCATAGAACTATGGTACGCGTGTTTCTGGCCTCCATAGCGGAATACATCTCACCAACACGCACGCACATGGCGGTGAAAGCTCCCCGAGGCCCGAGGTTCTCACCCAGCCAGTCAGCCTTCTTAAGCTCTCAGGCTCTCAGGCTCACGCAAGGCGGCAGGTGAAATCGTCACGTGCGTTATCTGGGAGCGCTGATCGTAATCTGTGTCTGCACAGAGCCATACACGCTCTTCATGACACCTTTTGTCCCATGAACAAACGCCAGCACAATTATGACAGGTGATGACAAGCAGAAGCTGTACATATAACGCATACATGTGGAGTTGTATAACGCATAACACACTTACAGCCACTAGTGCACCGGAGATTCTGCGTGAGCGCGTAGTTCGCCGCTCCGAAGTCTCTGCTCGTGCCACTCGGGCAACTACCGATGAGCTGTGCAACTGCGCGTGTCCGCGACCGAGTTTAGCGTGCGTCATTTCGTTCTTTTTAATATTTCGCGCATCCAATGCTTGAACAGGCTCACCAGTAGGGTGTCAGGTTGCGTGCGGTCAGCCACCGAGAAGCAGCGGGGCATCTCAAACTCCTCCTGACCTCTTACCTCGTCAAACGGTGTGAGTTTACTGTCTGAAGTCTTCTCGCTAGTTTAACATTTGTGCATTTGTGTTTTATGTTTCATGTTCATCTGTATACATGTTCAACGACGTGGTTGCTGGAACACCCACTTTGTGGAAGCGCCTAAATACATATACATATACAGCATGACCATAAGTTCAAGCACATCACGGAAAGTTGACTAGTGACTACTGGAAGTTGAAACCTGCGCGGGCAGTAGCTAACCGTGGACTGTGACTGAACCTCCGCCGTGGACTGTGACTGAACCTTCGCAGTCAACAGTCACTGTCTTTGACTGATACGAAGCGCCTACTCAGCCGAGGTGACTGATGTATGTACAGCACGCAGTCGCCCGCTACCTGGCGGACTTTTTCTGCCAGCCCCCTCCTCCGCGGCCTATGATGAGACCATATATCCGGCACCGAATGGGGCGGAGACTGTGGTGGCTGAGGCGCACATAACCTGCTGTTGACAAACATGGGTCCGTGCCGGGACTGGGTGGCTGTTTAGGGCGCAGGTCTCAGCGGGCCCCTGCTGGGTCCCGCTGGGTCCCGCCGGGCCCCCCGCTGGGCCCAGCAGCGTGTCACGCCACGTCCCGACACTGGTACTGCGTCACTGTCTTCGACTGCTGTTGGTGACAGCGTGATAGTTGACACCGTGCCCGATGCGACCACGGGCCTGTCCGCTTGTCGGCTTATTCACTCGTGCTTATTTATGGCGCTGATGACTAATTTGGAATTAGTTGGGCTTGTCAGTCCATTGCTAGCTTTGTTATAGCTCGAAACAATGGCCGCTTATTTCTGACGGTGACTGCGGCATCCAGCATGGGGGCCGCGTATACTGATCGTCAAGGTTACGCAATGCATATTCAAAAACAGTAATATATGCTAGGCATGAAGCTCACAAGTGTCTTGCGTTATAGGCGATAATATTCGAGCTATTATCATCTGCTATCATTAACACATGTCTCCACTAGCTGGAAATCTCGTTGTGTAGATATTCTGTATCAATACTTTCCGGCCGTCGTACATCCTTCGGTCCGAATATGTTATCCTCGTCCTATATGTTATTTGTTCGGAATGTTTTCGTTAACCCTTATTAGTGGCGAGGGCAGGATTCTGCCCAATCCCATTTTTTCGGTCGCGGATATCTCTGGAACGGCAGAAAACAGGCCCATGAAATTGTAGGACTTTTCCTACAATTGATCTCTTCATATGGAGTCAAAACCACGAGTTCTCAACTTGAACAGAGGCGGTTTCATATCCCGGTTTTCGGGGGTTCTTCGGCAACATTTGGCGATAATACGGAGATGTGATCTTTATGACTTCTTCTAAACAGCCTCAAGTATGAAGGAGTTACATATAGATTTACGGCAATTGAAACAAATGTAAATTAGTTGATGTTAATGAACATTTAACTATAATAAATATTGCACGGCAGAGCCAGTATCAGGGACTTGAAAAGGGGATGTTTCCAGAAAGCATGCAACGTTTGGTGGGCAGTCAATAGAGCGATGCAAGGGCATTTATAGCTATGAAGATGCAGAAGATAGCTTCTCCTTCCATTATTTGCGTAACCGATTAGACATAGAGCTGCAGGGGCGTGTTCACTGTTCAGGCACACAAAGTTGGTGACTGGCATGGCGATGACGATATGCCAGCGATTATACGGCGCAAAGACGGTTAGTTTAGAACAATATA